>CAESWR010001198.1:213658-224236 GCA_903171835.1 Mullus surmuletus
GGCCCAGTCTCTTGGTGGGTTAACATGGAGAGTTCGCCACTGTTGCTAGCACAATTAATCAAATTTACCTCAAAATCACGATATTTTGCTGCCACAATTATATGCGCATAATCATCCACTGACGTTTGAAGTGCGTGCTCTACCCATGGCTCTACTGCATTTCAAATCATGCACTTCCTCAACTTATCAGCTAACCACTAAGGAATGAACTAGAATTTATGAATAACTGCTGGTTGTCATGGTTTCCCATGACGCCTGCAACCTGCAGTGTTGTGTGATTTCACTGAATAAAAATATACTGTTCATAAGCTCATGTATTCAGGTATTTTTGGTTCACAATTATGCTACAGCATAACATATAGGAACTTGCTTCATAATCATCAGAAGTGATTATTATTTTGGCCACCAATATGATATGGCTAGAAAATATCTACAGATGTTGCTGGCAGCTGTTCTAGTGAGGTGTTGTTGGGTTGAGTGGTGGTGAATGATGAGAGAGAAGGGCAGCAGCTTACACAAGTACTTGCAGTTCTTTCCCTAAATATACCTGTTAGCCTCACATTGATGCGGGTGCAGAGGTTAACACGATCGGACTAACAGCCGTAATTAGATAATTACACAGACACAGTCGCAGGGTTTATTTACAAAACAGATAAGGCCGGCGAAGCCCCAACGATTGAATGATTAACCCAGCTGGAGCTGTATTCATTACCGCATTCATAATGAATAGAGTCGGTGGAAATGCGTTTTCCCTCTATTTCTACTAATCCTTTACATTCTGAAGCGCAGAGGTATGCTCGATTGCCAGCTGGAGACTACATGCAGAATGTGAGTCATTGTTTGCTCTCAGAAATGAAAGCTCGTCATAGACACAGCGCCGCCGTGTCCTGTGTGTTGCTGCTACATTGAATTTGACTCTGCCGTTCTGCAGAGTCGAAAGTTTATGAATAGTACCGCCGAGAAGCGCGACGGTGCCACCAGTTGTGCATTTGCCGCAGACCGCCTTTTCTGTTGCAAATGACTCGCTAAAAGCCCATTTGTCATGTGTGTGAACGACATCCTCGGGATGGAAATTAATCGCATGAACACAATGGATTGTCTTGTTGTGTGCCCCTTTGCACTCTGTTGTGTAACCGGGTGGGCCGCGTGCACAACGCCGTCGCCTCTAATAAATTCCCACCCGAGAGTGAAAGCGAACGTTGACGAGGACTGAGCCTTTATCTGAGAATGATAAATCCCACCCGGCTGCCACGCGGAGGATCACAGAGGAACCTTGAGCTGATTTATCGAGCTCAGAAAAACAGGGAGAGTGAGGAAGCTGTCCTCTAGCTGGATATCGCTGCCATTCTTCATTTGGGTGACGTTTCACTCAACCCTCAAAGAGAGTCCCAGGGAATACTGCTCACTCCATTTTTTAAGACAATTTTGGCATTTTCTGCTTCATAAGACGGTGTTTAGAGACCAAACAGGAAGTGGAAAGCGGATGAGTGAGCTGACAGTGGGTCATGACTGGAATTCAGACTTGTGACTCTGCAAATACCAAATGCTTATGGCAATTGAAGATGTCACACAGGAGTGGGAGATACGAGGGTCTCCTGATGTGATTCTGTGTGTGGGGATTCGCACATATAACATGTTCATGTGTTAATTGAGCTGTTGTGGACTGTGTCTTTAACAGTTTTAATTGTTTGTCTGTAGTTGTGTCCCCATGCAAATGACACTATTATGGTCTGTTTTTAGCGTTTTCTTAATTGTGTGCTTGGTGTCGTCCTTTTATGGAGCTCCATGGCCGGGTTGGAGAAGTAAAATCCCTATAGGTGTTCTTAATGTATTCATGGTTTAATGGCTTAATGGCTCGTGACCATCCAATGTCGCCTCACTGCCGGCTTTGGGGTTGTGTAAATGCTCCTGCTGAATTCTGTAAAAATAATTCAGTCGAAAGAAAACACACTGTCACTTGATTTCACTATCTATATTTATGGTATAATTGTTTGGGGTCATTGGGATGTTGTATTAGCAGTATAGCAGTCCTATGTTATAGCTAGCCGTGTGAGATGTTGTGCTGCTTTTCAGCCTCTTTTGTTGAGAAACACATCAAAGATTTTAGTTGTGCTGCATTTCTTTGTGACCAGAAGAGCTGAAACATCAAGCTCCACTGTCTAGGCCATTGTGTTTGGCACTGATTTCCTGCAGGAAGAAATCTGTTATCAAAGCAGCAGAGAGAGCTTTTTGGTCTCCCAGAGTATCCCCGGTAAAACCCTGACGTGTTGTAGCCATAAGAAATGTTGTATTCGTGCCTTCAATTTTTTTTTTCTGTGTTGTGATCGCTTTCTCCACCTCCACACATAACCCACAGCTTGAGCCAAGTGAGTTCACACCCATTCTCGGAAGGCTGTCAGACTAAAGCAGGTAGGCAGGTTGAAGGACATAGGGTACACCGCACAACTAAAACACTTCATCTCAAATTCAGCACATCCAAAGAAAGCACCGAACATCACAGATCTCACAGAGGTCGTATATTTCCCTTCAAAGACGCGTTAAGTTTTGTACAGTATTCTGTTCTACACTGATTGAAACTTGGCAGTTGATCAGCACGGCCTGCAACACCACAAACACAAAGCCAAACCCCAACCTGATGAAGAGAGCGATGTTTTTACATAAAAGTAAGACGTTATTCTCCCAGGGTAGCCTGTGGTATTCTTTAGAAAAATGTGGTCTACAAAATCTTGATAACGGGGTTAATCGGAATTTCTTTGAACCTTTCATGGATAATTTGATTCCCGGCAGGTGGTCATTCTATAGGCCAGATAATCTCCGCCTTCAAGTCTTCTCTCTGCTCAAAATTAACATGCTCACCTCAAGTTGCTAAGAAACCTGCGCAGTCTGCTCAAACATTAATGAGGAGAGCAACTACTGCGGTAGGTCGGAGTGTTTCCCTCATAACCTTTAAATTTCTCACTTCAACAAATGTATCCATGCTTTGGTTTTAAATGTTTAAAAGCCTTTTTAATTCACTCTCAGGTGGGTGTTGAACACTCACTTAAAGTACTCAGCGCTGTTTACTTTGTGTCTCCGGCTGCTGTTTTCTTTTCACTTTGATTATTTTTCACTTTTGACAATCCTTTCTTTGGTTCGTCAACTTTTCCCATAATAAATAAATCGTAACGTGACGGTTCATGTGGTGAGATCTCCACTGTACAGATAATTTATGAGGAGTTAATCTACTGTGGAGATGGTCCTGATGTACCAGACTGACACATTTGGGGTTTAATTACCCAGAATGATAATTTGATATTTTCATCTATTATCTTTTCTATCTATTGCTGAGTAAAGCAACACCAGGGATGGAAAATTGTTCCTGTTAAAAGAACCAGACAACTGACAAATGCAGACTGAGGCCGCCTTCAGCCACCTCCTCACCTGTGGGATCGTCTGAGGTCGCACACAAGGACAGCTAATGAAAATGAGTGCGCAGGCCATCAGAAGTCCCCTCAGGGAAGCCAGTCTGCATGCTTAACTTCCTCAGCAGGATCTTGATTTGACTGCAGTTTCCCGTAAATGGCTACGGGCACTCGGGAAGACAGTCGTCCTCTTTGATGAATCACAGAATCAACCGTACAGGACAAGGTTGGACACCAAAGTCAATTCTTTGAATAATGTTGTAAAACTCGTGATTACAGGTTCTCATCGCTGCCAGATTACATGAAGCATAACAGTATGTTCTACCACATTGTTCAAACCACAGTGAGTCAGCGCGACGCCGGGCTGAAAGTGGTCAGAAGTGGCAATTATGCTTTTCAAAACACAGTGTTTGCACTGCAAAATGCAAAGCTGGTAACAAAACTAACACCTGGTCAACAGATGTCTGCAGCCACTGGCAAAGAACCATTCACGGTCGGCGGGACTTTAAGTGAGACATTGACAATTCCATCAACATCTGATGGCCATCAATTAGAAAGTTTAATGAGAAGCTGGTTAAGATTAGTTCATTGTATCGGTGTGTTAATTTGACATCAACTAACACATCGCTGGTGTTAGCTTTGATAGAAAGCTGTCGTTGGGTACCAATGTTGGTTCAGATTTGTAGGGTATCCAGCATCAGATGGCAGAGGTGGAGTTCATTTCCTCCATGGGCTTGCTTAACATAGAGAACACCTGTTGAGTGTGTTTGTGATTCTCTGGATAACGGCACATTCCAGTGGGGTACCATCCATGTATGTAAAGCAAGGTACTTTAAGAAACAAATGCATACCTATGACCATAGTCACATGAAATCTACAGAACGCAGTGTATTATTTGGACCCCTTACGAGCTCTGTAAATTCTCTGAATGTGCCCGCTGTTGCGTTCCTATATTTTCCTCAGCGTATGCGCAGCACCAGTGCAACCAGCCTCCAGCCTCCAGACATGTAGCAGTGTTGCTATTTGTCCTGCCAATCACAGAGACACCGGTGGGGCCTCAGCCACCAATCATCTGTCTCTGAATGGCCTTTGGACAGATGCAGAGTGATGTGGTTACAAGCAGCGCGAAGGCAAAGGAGCAGGATGGAACGCCACCGAGCAGATGGATGGATTTCATCCCATAATCCAAATTTTAAATATCAAGCTTCCCTCATTTATGTGATAATGGCTGTGATGCCATCATTCACGTTTTGATTGATGGGGAGAACATTTTTTACTTCTAAGCTTGAATTTTTCATCCGCCTTCCTGAAACATGGTGGTTGAACCACTGAGCCCAGGACACACTCTGAAGCTGAAGAAGGATACATTGATTTATTTGGCCTCGCATGATTTTCACTGCTCTGTCTGAACACCATCGCTCTTATTTCTTGAGAATGATATGCTGTAAGGTAGGAGGAATAGGGAGGCTTTTTCTTTCTTTTTTTCTTTTTTGGAGCCACATACAATTTTCCTTGTCATAAAAGCAACTATATGGCAGCCATTTTTACCCAGTAAATTAAGCGTTGAGTGAGTTTCTTGGCTAAGGGACCTGTTAGAAAATCTACTGGGCAATCTAAAATATAGCTTCAACAAAAGGTACCATTCTTGGGAAATCATCTTTGTTTTTTCCTTTTTTGGGGGTGGGGGTAGATGTGCTCGACGACACCAATTTGCTCGCTTCACGTCGTTTCTAGTGCATTTAGCGGGCGGTTGAAATGTCTGAGGAATGACGAGTAACGCGTAGCAAGCAGCATCTCATGAGCAGTTTCATTTTGTACTGTTTCAATTGGATCTGCCTGCATGAGCGGGTCAGGCTGGGGCAGCGGGCCGTGCCTCGGGATGACCTTCGCTGCTAAACATATCTGACATCTTAATGGTCGGAGAGGCAGACAGGGATGTTTGTTTAGTCTCTGTAAAGAAGACAATTGTTTTCTGATTGTACTTGCGCCGTCTGCTGCATCCTCTCGGCCAGCCGGAGGTTCTATCAGACCTCTCAGTCGGCCAGAGATGTGAGCTGAAACACGGTTGGTCAGAAGCAGTGACAATTAACTGTTGTAAAAACTAATTTGAAAAAAAATTGTAGCAGTGATAGCCAGGGGTTTCCCAGTACAACTTTTTCACGTCCGATACAATACCAATATTGCAGCCTTGAGTATTGGCCAATATCGTTATCAATCTGATATGATATCAACACGAATCATACAAACTTTTATTACTGATTTTGTAGTATGGAATGTTAGAAAAGGCTTGATCAAGTGATAGTACTCAAACAGAGAACAGTAGTCAGAAACAGTTGCTATGAGAAAAACTGGCCCATTTATTATTAAACAATGGCTTACATACATTTTAACTTTAAACATAAGAATAGTCTACAATTGCATAAAATAGATACAAAATAAAACGGATCCGTTCAAACAGGGTGGGACTCGGTTACTTCGCGACAACAATCGGCCATTTTGGATTAACAGCCCTGCTCGCTAATATGATTTTGACCCATATCGGCGATGGAATGGCACCTGGACAGTGCAAGTAGTGGCAAGGGGATAGTCTCACTGTCGACTGGTGCTAAATAACTAATGGGTCACTTTTCAGGGCAGTTTTGCTGAACTCTCTGTATTCTTAGGTAAAGTTTCTTGTGTACAACAATCACAACTACCTTGGAGCTTGTCAGCACAATATACCTTCCATCCCTGGTGCAGCTGTGTGGAGTAACCTTCCCACACGGCTGCATGTCACAACGCATTTAGATCAATACTTCACCTTCAGTCCCACATTTTTTCCATGATTGGATCCCCATGATGGAATCGCATCATTTTCTCAGATCAAAGAACAGCCAACCTCCGCCTGCAGATCTGCCGGGTTTATCTCAACATAAACTGGAAATGCATCTCCCATGTGTATTCGGGTGGAAGGTAATGCTTTGTGGAGTGAATATCTGCGGATGCCATGTCCGCCCCTTGCTTTGATTACTCTTAAAGATTCTCATATAAACAGAACTCCGCTATGACTAAAGCAGTTTCCGTGACCTTGATGCCTGCTGAATCAAATTCAATTTGTTCTGTGCCGTATCACTTTCAGCCTGTAGCACAAACGCTCGCGGTCTATCAGTGGGGTTTGATAAGGTTATTCATGAATACCATTTACTCAGTCATTATTCCATAAGGGCCCAGATGTACTGCATAAACTGCACACATCCAATGAGATGCATACTCCAGGAATACACCTTTCTCACTCAGCCGCACTGAGAAATAGCAGTGCGACACAAACATCAAAGAGATAATTTTAATTTGCATTTTAAAATGTATTCAGCATTTCTGTAGCTTACGCGGTACATCTCAAAAGAATTTCCTATATTTATCATTTAACCGTTGGCCGCTTCCTAAGAAGGATTTGCTGTGGCATTGTTGCTCAGACCTCAACGTCAACTGCAGGGAGTTATTTTTTCCTCATTGGTTCAATGATGAGACCTAATTAATGGATAAAATGGGGGCGCTGTATGTACACTGGTGGCTGTATAATGGTTTCTGTTACAGTACAGTAACTGGTGTACAGGCCCGATCCACAGTGACCCGTTAGATAGCTTTTTTACAGAATTCTGTTGCAACATTCACTCCAGAAAAAACAAACCCAAAATCCAGCAGTGTGAGTTCACTCGTTAGTTTTTTGCACACCTTCTGGTTAAAATTTAACCATGTGGTTCTGGTAGAAATGGAACCAGAAGGTGTGCCAATTATGGATTTAACGGTTAATTCCATCGTTTTGCACACCTTCTGGTTAAATGTTGTTGTTTTTTTCAAACAATATAGCAAAAAGCAGCCTGAAACTTTTATTAACAACCCAACAGTCATTGTTTGAGCTTTTTGGAGGGCAAATAATGACTTGGATGCGTTTTACTTTTTGATATTTGATTCTGTCCAGGCGTGGTGTTAGTTTTACGACTTGTGGGCTTTGGGATAGTCGACCGGTCCATCACCAGTTATAACCATGTTCAGTGTTTCAGCATCAGCATTTATAAACTTCTTTTTGTTTGTAACATAATTTTGCTCGTTGATGGGGCATGAGGGGGTACACATGGAACCCAAATCCAAATCTCTTTGCTGCAGTTTGTTGCATTGTTTGGTAATTGCCCGGCACAGGGTGCACAGATGGCCCGCAGTGCCTTTGGGAGAGGCGTGTGCTAGTTATTTGCGTTTAAACTGCTGCTGGTTTAAAAAAATAAAGCATAGAGAGAAGAGAGACTCACTACAGTAAAATATCAGGACACATCATCATCATGCTCTCTAATTTTCTGTCACAAATAATATTTCTCAGATTTTCTCCCCTCGAGATGTCGTCACCGCACATCATGACTCACATTCAATCACAAGACATGAAGTCCTAAGCCTGTTATTCACCGCCGCCTGCTGAGCTCTTCAATTAATTTCGGAATCTCTTGCAAAATCACATTCCCCAAAATGAAACGCGAGCTGATTCGCAGTCAAAGTGGCGAGCCCAGCCTTGAGCCTCCGTTACTTCCTCGTTGACGCCACAACCTCCCCTCCAAAATGAATCTGCCATGGAATTACCCAGAGTATCATTTTCTCTGCATGATCACACAGATTTTCCTATTCCTTTTTTCGCGGGAGGAGGGGAAAAAAAAGGATGTATCAGTTTATCTTTGCCATGTAGTGGAACTTCTTCACCAGTGACGCCGCTGTCAGGAGTGCAAACAAAAAGCTGATTACAGGGCGGAATTATCTCGATTGCCTGTCTCTCCCGGCAACCGGAGATATCATAGCGCCACAGAACAGGGGAAGGTACTCGCCTCGCACACACTTGTTTATAAGATAATATCTTTTACAATAAGTCCCCATTCCCGAAACCAGCCCCAAACAATATAAATGTATATGAGGGGAAACTAGGCCAAGCCCGAATCAGAATTTCAATTCCCCGCGTTTTTGTTTAGTCTCGCAATTTTAGCTGTAAGGAGCACCACGTCCAGAATATCAATCAAACGGTGTTGTCGGCACGTGCCTGGGATGGGATTTTGAGACCGCCGCTGCCGCCGCACGATGGAGGTGGCGCCAACCAAAGCACCTACAACACTCGCTACCGGAGGCGGATGTCACCCGTTGTTCTGTTTTTCCTGACATGAATTATTCCTGTGATAAGAGGCGCTAGCTATTCTGTCACGTCGCTCCCCCGCACCTCCATCAGTGCCTTGACATTTCCGAGACCCCCACGACCCCTCCATACATTAAACAGCAACATTAACCGCTGTTCCGCCCGCTGATTCACTCGCGCGGTTTTATTGGAATGATGCTGGGGGATATTTGGTTTCCCTGAGGCCTAAAATAGAAAGTGGGTGATGATGGATCGTAAAGTATTTGGTTTATTGGACTTAATGGGGCTCACTTTATTGGCAGAATCGCCGAGCATTGAAATAGGAGTGTCAGCAGCGTATTATAGCGCCCATGCAGCCCTCATCTCCCCCTCACAGCACCGAGGAAATGAAATAAAGTTAGTGGAGTTAGTCATATGTTAGGAAAGAATAATAAATGGGAATGCTGCGATACAGAAGAATGAGGGGCTGCCAGCGTAATGGGTTCAAATCGAAGTGCTCTCACATCTCAAAGTCTGAATTCAGCTCTTCATTGTGCAGGAGTCACACGCTGTCCCTTCCTGCTCTCATTGTGTTTTACTTTCAAAGGAGGTGAGAGGTTTCTTTTTATTCTTCAAATTTCATATGATTATTTACATGATGAAGCGGCCTGGATGCCTTCACCGAATCGATAGAACCTGTTTAACTTGGCTTATCATTCGTGTTTGTTGTTGCAGTTAGTTCTGAGGGAAACTTTCGGGAAAGCTCAACATTTAATTGAATTAGTGAAGCAAATTTAATGGAAAAAATCTGCTCAACCCCAAAGAATCTTACCTTATGTTTTGTAAATAAAGGTGTACATTTCTGCTGGGAAATATCAAGATCTTCCCCCAAACCTCTTTCAATTATGCGCCCCTGCCACTAAGGATCATGGGTAGTTTTTGTGTAACACTGTTAAGGCGCAACAAACTCATTTTTGGCTGTAAAGACAACCAAAAAAAGCACATTTGAATCATAATCTCGTTATTCAATTAATATAAATTTGATTGCTGCTGGGTGAAATTGACTCCAAAAGCCCCATCACTCGCAGTAAAAGCTCCTCTTAGAGTTCCTTCCCGTGGCACCAGCCAGAGCTTGGCAGACGATCAAACCACCTATGGTTTCCTCAGCCTGAATGAAGACAAACAGAGGAGCTGACGGGCGCGCAGAGATTTCGATTGTTAAATTGGCAGGCTGCATCTCTTCACCTGCAGCCCCTCAGAAGCAGGGTGATCCGCACAGCTGATTGACTCCCTGCTTTTGCTCATTAGTGAGTTTGCCGAGGAAAGTTCCGCGCAGGTGTGTGTGTGTGGAGGGGGCAAATACATTGCATCCTGTCACAACACCAAGGACACGGCGCTGCCCGCCGCAGAGCCGCCGCAGAGACCTTGGCTCATTGAAAATGCTGTTTGGCCAAATGGGAGGGAGCTGCAAAAGTATAATCCAAACCCGATAATGAGGCTTCCCCTCAATTTGTGTTTTTTTTTTCCAATAAGAGTCAACTGTGCTTTTTAATAGACAACAAACATCGGCGGTGCCTGGAATCACAGTCTAATTTGTTTGGTAATTATTGGCTGAGCAGAGAGTGAGCTAACCGCAGTTTTTCCGTCAATAGCTATTAAAGTTCTTGGAGATATAATAAAATGGTTATTCATTACAGTGTGCACCACTCCCATAATTCAGCTGCTCATCTCACAGGCAAAGTGAAGTGCTTAGTGGTGGATTTTTCACAATGAAAGGGCCTGTTTGCTACCCAGTGAGGAGCAGGAATTTCTTGAGATTTAAAGTGTTTACTTATGAATGTAACTTCCTCTGATTAAGGAATTTTAAAGAGGCCACATGTGCATTTACAGCTTCATATTCTAATTTCATGTCTACTTGGCTTTAACATGCTTTTAAGGTAACCAGACAACCACACAACTACAAATAACGTTTGCGGCATCTCCTAGATGCGTCTGTGATGGTTTCAAAGCGGCTTCAGTCGCTGTGGCGGCGCGCGGGTTTATTCAATTATCTTT
>CAESWR010001198.1:255788-273459 GCA_903171835.1 Mullus surmuletus
CCCCCCCCCCGTCCGTCCGTCTGCAGCGGCATGGTGGCTGCCTTCACTGCCGGCCTCATTGCGTGAAATGCTTAAGTGATGAAAATGGCTCACACAAACTGAAATTATGTTATTTTCTGGTCTGGAATCAAATCGAAGGCAGAGGCTGTCCACCAGGGGAAACTTTCTTTTTTTTTTTTTCCAGGGGAAAAACTAATTTCGAGAGACGGCAAGAACCAGCTGCTTGATGCCGGGTGTTTTGCACGGCAAATGGAAACACTTTCATGCTCTCAGTAGCAGTTAAATGTTATGCCAGTCGATGATTGAGTATCCTGAAATTGATTTAGATTGAACTGGAGCAACTCGATGGTTTGAGGAGATTTAGCCTTTTTACTCTGTCGTGCAAGGTAGCCACGCCCCCAAACTTTATCCTCTTTGATCCTGTTTCACAAATCAATACTGTGCTGCATTAAACTGGATGTGAGACTCATCGAGAACATAGACTCATACTGAAAATGTTTAGCCTGCAGGCTCATATTCTAATAGAATCTCTTTTAGTCAAACACCTGGTCCAGCTGGCCATTATGCAGGATGCAATATTATTTTGTATATTTATATAGTATTTTAATTGGGAAAATGGGAACAAAATGTTAAAGCCCTCATCTTTGTGCGTTACTGCTGCCAGAAATGTTGGCATTGCACCACCAAGATACACATGCTATAAGATTATCGTGTGACCGTGTCCTGATACAACTTTTTCACTTTCAATATGATGCCGATATTGCAACCTTGAGTATTGGCTGATACTCATTTCGATCCGATCTGATATCAGAACGAATCATGCATACTTTTATTTCTTATTTTGTTCTATGGAATGTTAGAAAAGGCTTGATCAAGTGATATTACTCAAACAGAGAACAATAGTCTAGCAACAGTAGCTATGAGAAAAACTGACCTATTCATTATTAACCAATGGCTTACATGCATTTAAACATAAGACTATTCTACAATTGAATAAAATAAATAAATAATTAAAAAAAAACCTAAATACCTTATATCAGAGATTTTAGATGTAGGCCGATATAATCCGATTTTTGCTGGACACCTCTAGTGATCACGTCAGTCACGGGCCTGTTCGAGCACCAGGTGAGCTTCTTATTGATTGAACTGAGTGCAGACAAACACTCCCTCTACACATAGAACAATCGGTAGAGATTCTTTTCTCCCATTTTCGTCCAGGCCACATAGTCAGCCTGGAGCCTTCGTTTCCCTGCAAACTTTAGCAGTCTTTAATGTTCTGCTGTTGGGACGTGCGGTGAACATGCAGACACGTGCACGGAGGATTCTTTCCACCTGTCACATTCATATCTGGTTGAACCGATGGGTCTCAGTGCTTTCGCCTGGAAGCGTCCTGAGGAGGACTGATGGAGCAGCGGCGGTCCCTCTCCCCCTGCTAAATCCTCTGACCGGAGTCGTGTCACACTCATCCCCAGCCCCGTCATTAGGGCCCATTGAGATGGGCTAGCATGTTCGGCCACGCTTGACTGGATGATTCCCATTTATCCCCGCCCCTCCCTCGCTTCTTCAGAGGCGGTAGCTGCCAGGTTCATCTGTTTCCCCGCCGTCTCCTGACTTGTTAGAAGCCCCTGTCAGCCTTGTTACTGAGCCTGCTGATCCGTGGCCATAAACCTGCGTAAAGGTGGAGGTATTAGTGAAGTGGGGCTTTACACAGCTGTCCGACCCCGTGGCTGAAAGCCCGACATCTCCTTCACACTACCGACACCTTCATTAGCCTTGTTGGACGCTGCAGCCGGCCGCTGTGAGGCCACAGAGGTCAGAAAATAGCAAAAGGTCTGAGTGGAGTGTTGGCAATGTCAATCTTCCAGTTTGAAGGTTTTTGTTCATTGTTTTTAATACTCCAAACCTTTAAATGCACAAATGTTGCCAATTAATACATTGTACCCTTGCTAACGGCTTGCGGCTGGTTCACCACACTGACCCACAATCATCGTGATTAAATCGCCATCTAAATATTCTCCTTTTTGTGTTTTATTGGCAGCTAACTAACAGCTTTTGCTGCTGCAGCCCTCTTGTGATGGCAACATAGACTCACCTAAAGCACTGAACTACGTCTTATTATTCGGCGTATTGACCCCGAAGTACCTCCTCACTGTATCCAATGTGTGCCGGCTCTAATATCCGGGTTTGTTAAATCACTGTGTTGTGGTCCTGTAATAACCCCGGTTGGAATCACTTGTGCTGCTGATGTTTCACAGCAAAAAAAAACAATGTACACAAGGAGATGAAGGTGAGTGCGATCTGCTGGGAAATCTGCACAAACACCATCAATTACAAGCGCGGGTTTGTTATTAAGGTAAAGACCGAGGTGTACTCACACACGCCCACACGATGCTGACTTAAACACTGACGAGAGGAAAAGCTTTAATTTCACTCCGCGCACACCTGTAGCTGCTCAACCAAGCAGCGAGCACAAATAGCCGGCGCCAAAGGTGACGTCGAGTTTCAGGCCGGCCCGCTAACTCGCCCGCTGGCAGGAATGGGGGGAGTTTGGGCGCGTCGGAGAGAAAGTTTCACCAGGCGACGGGATTAAAAGGTGGCGCAGGTTGGCGAGCGACAGGAGAAGCGAGAGGAGCGCCGACAAGATTAATTAACTTATTTCCAACAACAGATATCCCATTAAAGCGTCTGTCAGGGGCGGCGGAACACCCGGGCCGGCGCGCTGAATACTTCATGAGTTCACGTGTTTTGAGACTCTCTGCTTTATAAATACCTGCTTTTTACGGTTTCCTCTGCGGAGCCGCTACAGATTAGAGCTGGGTGATATGGACCAAAACTCATATCCTGATATATTATGGCGGAATATCGATGTATGATATATATATCCCAATATTTTTTCCACAAGGTGAGCTAAATGTTCAGTCAAAGTCAAATATAAGATGTCAAATGAATAGGTTTCTTCACCTGGTTCAAACTCAGCTGTTCAAATAACGGTTTATACATAATAAATACTTTATAACAGCGGCAGTAACTTTTTTGAAATGATAAAGCTCCATGTAAAGTGCACATTGAAAAAATATCTTGGGTAAAAATAAGATTTTCTTCTCCTTGATAAAAAAAAATGCTATATATAATCAATATAAAAATATTGTCTCAATCCATATCTCGTTAAAAAAAATGTCTGTGTATTTTTTATATCAAAGAGCGAAGGTCTGTGATGGCAAAGAGTGAAAGCGAGGAGGAGTTACAGCAGTTAGAGGAGTGGGGGTGGGGGGGGTAGAAAGGTGAGAGGGCGAGCGCTGGGGGGCCGCAGAGGGAAGATTGATCAAGGAGGCCGATGCCTTTTTCAAGGTGAGAGCTCCTCCCCCTCCGCCTCACCTCCTCACCTTGTGTTTTCTCTGTCTGCGGCTGCTTGGGGAGGCGGAGGGCTCGCAGGGAGGAGAGGTGAGCCGGGCCGAGCCGTGCCGTGCCGCGCCGAGCTGAGGCAGCAGGAAGCTTCAGATTAGCAGAGAGCGCCGTCGTCTGTTCTCGTCCCCTGGCGGTGCCCGGCAACGCTCCAACGCCGCTCAAACGTCCCGCTCCCGCTGGAACATTTTGGCGTGTGGTTATTTCTTTTCTCCCCTTTTCCCGCCCTTCTCTCCCCTTCTTCAATCTCATTAATTTATTCATTCATTTTCTTCCGAGCAGCTGCGGCCCCACCGAAGATTTTTCCGACACTTTGTAGACCTCTGTCAGCATCATCAAACGCGGCAACAGAAATGCCTCTGGCCGTTCATCCTCACCTTCCCTCGTATTTACCGCAACGCCATTTTATCGTTGACATCTTTCTTGGTTACACGTGACATCCACACAAGGTTTGATCCTGCTGTAACTCACTGACACTTAAAACGGACCCTCACTCCCCCAGCCCAGCCCAGCCCAGCCCAGCCCACCCAAATGGCCGCTCACATGCATTCCTAAGCAGCGCGCAGGATAGTTAGCGATAAGTGCTAATTTCACTTCATTGATTTCCCATTAAACGCAACGCAGAGACCTTAATTGTAGCTTTGAGTCATTGTTTTTTTGTTTTTTTCACTTGCTGTTGTGTTTTCTGTCAGACTTTGAGGAGAGAGGGGCTTCTCTCACATATGTGGTTCTATTAAGGACCATTAAGGACCAAATTTAACTGTTTTGTGAAGAGAGTTTGACTATTAGATAACATGAAATATTCAGAATGGTTTCTTAACCCTCATTTCTGCTGTGGTTATGTTATATTCATTATGATGTGGTAAATATTTTTCATTATTGATTCATTTTTGTGGATTTTTAAAAAATGTTTTAAACAAATTGTAAAGATTTTTTTCAAGTTTCCTGAATCAAAATCCTCTGGAAACTACTATTTCTCGTAGTTATAATTCAAGGCCCACCAGACCTACCAGTCATAGACAAATAGTGAAAATCTGTATCTCATCACTTGGCCTGTAAGGGATGCTAATATTTTTAAGGCTATATTGATATTGTTGGAAAGCTGTAAATGAATGAATTGATGTTTTTATTTCCCATTTAGGGGGGACATAAAGGGTCCTTAATGTTGTAATTCAGTAGTAAATGTCGCCGGAGTTCACTACAGCTTTGCAAATTCAATTTAAGCATCAGAATGTAATGATTGCTTTGTATTGCATATTGAAAACAGTAATATACAATAATGGTAATAACGAAAATAATAGTACGAAGAAGAAGAAAAACTAAGTAAAATGCAAATTGCTCTTCCTGTTCTGAGGGGAAAACATTACACCACACATTCACCCATCAGGGGACCAGGATGGTTCTCCTGTGGAACGAGCCTTCTGATCTCCTGCAGCTTTGTTGTCTGAGCGAGCCGGACAGTCAGGTTTTGGATTCAGGCTCGTCGCTGAGCCGCTGCCAAGGTGCCCTTAATCAGCGTATTTACCGGTAAATTGGTCCTTCGTGCTGTTAGAAATCAGCGTTTATTTCCCCTCGACTGTTTTTCCTCCTTCCATTTCAGTTCTTTTTAATCTGTGCTCTCTGTGAGCAAATTACATGCAGCCTCCACATCGTCCGTATCAGCATCAGCAACCCACTGGTCAGAATAAATCAACTGTTAGGAAGAGCGATTTCCATCATCCACTCAAATTATAAACAAATATTTTTTCTGAACAATTTCCCCTTGAATCACAGTTCCATTTAAAAAAAAAAAAGAAAAAGAAAAGGAAAACTGTTTGTGAGTTACAGGGCAGATATAGTTTCCACTCGCTGCTGAAGCTGATGATTACACTCCTCTCCACCACTCTCCTGCTTTTAATTTCAGACTTACAGATCCCCTCCAGACATCTTTTGTTAGACGTATAAGAATACTCCACTCCACAAACGTGTTTTTCTCTGCGATTGTGTGGTGACTTTCCACATTATCCACATTTCTATTTGACTCGCACAAACCGCTTCAACTTTTCCAGCAGGAGGTAACAGAAAATACCATGTCTCACCAAAAAATAAATCAAATAGTCTGCTTGTAAAACAAAGTATGCTGCAGGTTATACATCAGTTAGAGGTGGGTGATATGGACTAAAACTCATATCTCGATATATTTAGGCTGAATATTGATATATGATGTATATCTCAATATCTTTTCCGCAATGTGAGCTACATGTTCAATCAAAGTCAAATATGACATGTCACAAGTAGTTTTTATTGAAACCAGCTATTTCAATGAACAGTTTACACTTTATACGTAAGAAAGACTTTGTAACAACAAGAGTAACTTTTATATTATATTTAGATTATTATATATAATTATAAAGCTCCATGAACGGCGCACATTGGAAAATATCTTAAAATATCTTAAATAGCCCCTAAATGAAATAGGCCAATCTATTTTTGAAATATCTGCCAGTCTTTTTAGTTTAGATTGACAACTGAATGGCTTATTAAAATTAGATTACAGATTTTCTTCGTCTTTATAAGAAATATACTATATAGGGCTATAATCAATGTAAATGCTATAGTGGCATTCCATATCTCATTTTTAATATATTTCTTATTTCAATATATCGCCCAGCTCTAACATCAGTGTGTCAACCCCGACCAATACCACGGTGAGGTTCAGCCAGCAGTCCATGAAAAAACAACATGGCATATTGCCATGTGCCACCTAGAACTGGTGAGTACTCTTGTCCAGCTCACCTGGTTCTACAGTGTTGCTATGGATACACAACCACTCTATATGGACTTTAAAAAAAACAAAAAACTCTAACCTACAGTTGACTTTCTTGCAAACAGACATTTGAAAGCAAGCAAAAGAATGACGCCCTGCTTCACACTTGCTTATACTTACGGCCGCATTCACTAATAACATTCATGCATTGAACAACTTAAAATTAAATGTAATTATTCTCACACCGATGGCTGTAATTAAACCCCGCAGGATTATTTGTTTCTTATAATATACATAGAGAGGATGAAGTGTGGCGTGAAATCACATCTTTATCGCACGTTCTCATATTTGAACACTAGCGAAAGGGTGTAAAGTTCATTCCGCCGAACAAACACGCCGGCGAACGACACGCTGGTTTGCAAATACACGAGCACATACAGAGACCACCTGCACAACGCACTCATGCTTCATAGACGTGTGTGTGCGTGTTCGTTATGCATTACATGTAGTACAGATCACAGACATTAAAATACTCCAAAGAAAACCCGGGCGCTCTTTTAAATAGCTGCCAAAAAGACTAATGGCGTGACACTGGCAACAAAATGGCTTTTCATTTACACCCTGCGGAAACATCACACATGCTGAATTCACTTCACAGACTAGCAGGACATCCGCCATCATGCATAATGTTCTCCGCTGGGCCCGGACGGCAATTTTAGTCCAGTTTTTCCGTTTTTTGTCACATGAATGGAAACGCTTGGTTGGAATTAATGTGATGAGAAAGTTTCCTTTGACACTAAACCAGCGCGTATGCTCCAGCTGATAGTGTAACATCTTTACATTCATTAGCTGCCCTGTGTGTTGTTGGGGGGGGGGGGGGGGGGGGGGGGGGGGGGGGGGGGGGCTGTGTGAGTGGGCGGAGCTGCTGCAGGCTGAGCATGGGTGAGAGGCGGGTGCGTGCTGGGTGCGCCGGGCCGACTCCGCTCGCACCTTTGAGCAGCTCCATGTCCGAAATGAGCTTTCGTTTAGGGGTGTAAGAAAATATCGATACACCAAAACAACGGGATACAGTATCGTTTTTTTTTAACTGTATTGATGTTTTGTATTTTAAATATTTTTCTGAGATGTATTTTATATTTCATCAACTGGTGTCCTGATGACATTGGTTTTGTGTTTTATTATGCCTCCAAACACTAGTTTGCAGTAGACTCAGCCATCTCGCTTTCCAACTCCTTGCACTCCTCTCCTGTCACGAGACAAAAAGATCTTGCGATGCCTCAAGTTTTGGGGGGAAAATCACAATATATCGCCTTGCTTATAGTATCCCAATATATCCCGATATATCGTATCACCAACCATGTATTGGAATATGTATAGCCAGATTCTTGTGCCAGTAAACACCTCTCTGTTGGATGACGCAGGGGTCAGAGAATGAGCTCAGTTTAATGCAGATATGGGGAAATGGGCACAACAATTATACAACTGAAATCAGAAATTATGTGAAATCAAAATAGCGGTTGGCCCCAAAACTAAACCTCTTTCCCCAGTTCGAACTAGTCCTGTATTTTCTGTCTAACCCTGCAAACAGTTGGACACCTCAGAACCAGAGAGATGTTAACATAATAAAAACAACCAACACATTTACCTTAATGGTTCCATCCTTGGCTGCTTGGGCCACGAATTTGTACCAAATTTTGCAAAATTCAACCTTGAAATTTGTTTGTAATGTTTTCTAACCAGCAAACAAACAGTGTCATCTCCGTAAGAGCAAAGTTAGAAGACAGTAGTAAACACCTCAAGCACTGAAATGGACCCACAGTGCCATCATAGTTAGACAAGGTGGACTACCTTTTGAAACATGGATTCGCTGTGCCGAGCTCCAGTCCTTGGAGCTCACCTTGTCTCTAGATCAGAAGTCAGACGGCAGTCCAAGATTCTGCACTGACTTCCGTAAGGTGAACTCTGTAACTGTACCTGATGCGCATCCGTTGCCACTTATTGATGACTGCATTGATGAGATCGGTCTTGACATGCTAAAAGGGTACTGGCAGGTCCCATTAACACCGCGTGCCTCTGAAATCTCTGCGTTTGTTACACCAGACAGTTTTCTGCAGTAAACAGTAATGCCCTTTTGTCTATGTAATGCGCCTTCTACGTTTCAGAGACTAGTAAACAAAGTTTTGGGTGACGTTCCAAACTGAAAGGCGTATTTAGATGACATTGTTGTGTAATCTGACGACTGGGTTTCTCACATGACTACCTTGAGGAATGTCTTTCGACGTCTGGCTGATGCGTCTCTTACACTCAACCTTCCTAAATGTGAATTGGTCCCCCCCACACACACACAAACAGCAAAAATTCCACATTATTCAAAAGTTCTCTCATAGCTGTTGCTCGCTGTGGCTGGTTGCATCCATGAGCAGTACAGACAGTGGGGGGGGGGGCCCAACTCGCCCCAGTTCATTAATGTCTTTATTTGTACAAGAGCTACTGCCGAGCTCTGACACCGGGGCAGCAGCGCTTCTTTTTCCTCTGCTGAAGGCGCGAGAAATTCTAAATGCATTGGAGTAAAGCAAAAGCTCATTTTGACCAGCTCATTTCTTCATGTTCTTTTTAGCTTCCTTTGTAGCTTTGCTTAGATTTTTTAATGCAAAAAAACCCCAAACATAATGAGGCTCATTTTTAAGTGGTCTTTTTTTGTGTGAGGAGCACACAGGCTTGTCAGACATGGCTGTGATCATTGTAAGTCAAACAGAAATCATGATTGTGGTGATGTTTTGAGAGTCCACAAAAGAAACAAATATAAAAGCCCTGAATTGTTTGCCATTGTTTTCCCCCTCTGAAAAGTACCATATTTGGACAAGAAGGTGGAGCTAATCCAAATTAAAGATCCCTGAGAAATGAATGAATGAATAAACCCTCGGCCATAGAATGCAAAGATCCTTGTGTGACATCTCCAACTGGCAGTGTCTAAAATCATTAAATCACTACTTTTCAGTGATTTATATTGGGCTAAAATGGCTGCAAAGCAGACTGTGATGGGCTCAGTCAAAATGAAGCCCCACCCCAAAGTATGCCCCCCTTTATTCCTTTTCTACTCCCAACGACACTGTTGTTTATGAGGTAATAAATTAAAGAAGTGGTGTCGTTTTCCCAATACGAATGTTTTTGAAACCAAACTTGACATCATCATTCAACAATGGCCTTATTCTTCAGGCCTGGTCCTCTTTGCTATACTTCTTTAGTGTAGGCTTTTATTTGTTTTGTCCTGGCATAAAGGACATTGATTTCCAACTGGGAAAAACTCTTCTGAGCTGTCACACACGTGCACAGTTCGTGTGACATTTGTCTTGTGATGACCAACCTTTTGCTGGCAACTTCGATTACAAAAAAGAGACACTCAAATGTCACCCGAAAAAAAGTGCGACTCACTTTCTCGGGCCGCGCTGAGTCTGTCATGACCAGGCGAATCTCTCTGACATCACGGATGTGCTCATCAAATGCCGCCGAGTTGAGTCATTGAGAGGACAAGTGAGGGAAGTGTGGTGCTGCTGTCAACTCCAAAGCCCCGCCGGAGTCTCAGGCTGCCAGAGTCTGTTTCTATATTCTTTATACATTTCTTCATTGGAAAGTGTGAGTACGTGTGTGTAGTTGTGCGGTACAGAAAAGCGCCTTCATGTCTTTCCCCAAACTCGTGGATTTTGTTGAAAGGCGTTTTCAGACTGGAGAATTCAGGCAATGTAGAAGAGCGACCCGCTGTCGAGATTCCCCGAGACGTGTGAACTTTCAAACGCTATTTTTCTTTGTTTGTACCACGAGGATGCAGCGCGGCAATTTAGAGAGCGTGGAGCTGCCAAGTCTGCCGGGTCGAACGTTTTAGGTCTTTCCAGGCTGATTGGGTTTTTGTGTACCGCTGCGAACAAATGAACACCTTTTCAGAGCGTGTCTTCCCGGAAAAGGAGTGGCATGTTTTAGCATTTTGCACATTTCATCACTGCAATGGAAAGTACCATTTTCAGGGGTTAGCATTAGCGCTGATTGGGGCTGGGTATCATTCAAAATGTTTTTATACAATGCCAATTTCGGTACCTTTATTTCAATACCGGTTCCAGAACGATCCTTTTTTTGATACCAGACATATGAAAACCAGTTTGAAAAGCAACAAAATACATTGAACAGCACAAAACCTTTATTTTCCTTTAAGTTCACGCCTCTATAGTTTGAAAGCCAAGCACCAGCGATGTGCAAATGAGAATTGGCACACAGACACTTGGGACATGTCCACATGGAAACTGATCCAACTTTGGAAAACGTTTTTGTGAACACAGCGCCGTTTCAGGAAATATTTCTTTCCCAACAAAAGCGCTGAAACAATGTAATATATACAGCCGACCTATGCGTGGCGCTGTAACACAGCTGCACTATTACAACAAAGTAGAGAAGAGGAGAATGCGTATATGAGTAACAACAAAGAAGAAACACTAGTAGAAGACTATGGAGCAAAAAATTAGTGAAACAGCGAGATGTATGTATGTATGTTCAACACTGTAGACCGCCGTAGTTGTTGTTACTGTTGTTGATGGTGGGCTAGGGATTTATCCACTTTGGGAGGTGGTCTCAAAAATTTGCGTATACTCCTGAAACGCTGGTTCAGTGTGGACTTGGCATTTATACTCCTGAACCCGTCTCCGTGTGGACATGGCCTGAGTTATCGGAATTTGGCACTGAAAGATTTTCTCATATTTTGATACCTGATAGGATCGGAGCTTTACGGTCAGTGCTACACAAGTATCGAAGTTCGGTACCGAACCCAGAGCTGATTTTGGTTCATCTGAACACCGGCATTTAATGAATTTAAACTCTAACGTTTTTTGAATTCTTAAAAATGTGTAAGCGTGCAAGTCAAAAGTTTGATCAAGCACTTACACGATATTGTTCACAATGGGCGCACTATGACCCGAGCTAGCGCTGACAGCAGGTGCATCCACGTGGCTTTCAAAAATGGCGGCTCCTCAAGGTACTCCTCTCGGGAACGACGTAAGCCACCCAAAAGTTAGAGCCCCAAAACAGACACACTAACACACACACAAGTAAGTGGAGCGATCCAGCAGCTCTCCGAATTAGGCCGGGAAAGCATGTGAAGTCCCCCCACCGCCTATATACGTGCGGCGGCGTTGCTATGGTTCTCACATCACCTCATCTGTGAGCTCCAGGTAACAGCAGGTAATATGAAAGGACAGTGAGAACTTAAGCTCTGTCCGAGACCGACTTAAGACTACATTCACTGGCTTCTATCTCCTCCGCCGCAGCTTTCAGTATTTGCAAGGTTATATACGGGCGTATTCTTTCTGCTATCTCATTCCCGGAGGTTGTGTGAGCTCTCCCTCTCCTTCCTCGATGCTCTCCCTCGCTCTCTCCACTATATTCCGCGTCCCCTCTATCGCACACCCTCCGTGAAATTAAAGTATCTCCCTCTCGCTCACTTTCTCATTATCTGCGTCTCTCCAGTTACGTGCCGTAAATCCTTGCTCTGTCTAAGCAAAGGTAAAGAATGTTCCGTCGGCGTCTCGGTGGAAGATGGCACCGCTGCTTGCAAAACAAAAGGGTAACACCTTCTCTTGAAGTGCTTATTTCGGCGGGTTTCTTCAGCAGGAGGTGGGTGGAAGGAAGGAGGGAAGGAAGAGCGGCGCGCGAATCCGAGGCTGACCCGTGTCGCCGCTGACCTCCCATCTGCCTCGGACACCTGCGTGGTACCGTCAGCTGAGCCTGGGATGCAGGCCGGGCTTTTTTCAGTTCGCCATATGTCTGCGATGGTTGTGTAGACACGGAAAAACAACAACAGCGCTCACCCCGGTGACACGTTTGTGGTTTGACGCTCGCCAAAGCTGCGGCGAGCACCTGTTGCTCCTGGCCAGATATCCGAGAACACGCTAGAAATGTGTCCTTGCGTCTGTTCAAGCTGAATTTTTGAATAATGAGGAAGTTCTTGAACTCAGAAAAATACTTACAGTTAGAATGATGAGCCGTGCTGTGGTTTCCTTTTCGTTCTACTCATAGCTGTGCTCACTGGCTTTAATATTTGACTCTTTACTTGCCAGCTCTCCTCGGCTGTATTTTTCAGTCTTTGGTTTCTGCAAACCTCAGCGCCATACACACTAGCTAGCAGCAACGGATGCTAACACTGGCTTGGAAAGGGAGAGGCTACGTTTTTTTTCTAACCAGAATATTAGCAATAACCCTTTTGCTTGCTTTATGTGATTAAAATGGTAGCCAACGTTGCTAACACTAACTAGCTAACAAACAAAGAACTTTTGACTCTTCCAGCTCCAAGGTGACGCTATCGTTGATGCACCACAGAGTTTGCTGTTCAATTTTCTACTGTAATATTTTGAGACGAACAACAGTCTTTGAGCTGTTGTTTGTTTGCAATTTTTCAGCAGGAGGGAGTTATGATTGTAACCATGACAACAAAACTTGGGTTATTTGGGGGGGTATAATTCTGCATGCTTGTCTCTTCAGGCTCCGACTCTCCAGCAAGTCATGTTTACCTATCACCTCCGACTTTCCTTCTCTCATGACCTTTTCATCACTTTGCTCTGTCCATCTTTCTTTCCTCCTTTTTTTTCCATCCATCCCTCTCTCTCTGTCCACTCACAACGAGGATATTATTTACAGTAGTCTGAGTCCATATCGTTGACCCTCCCAGCAGCGATAAGGTTACTGACTTTTCTGTGCAGCTGGTGGCAGACTGTGCACACACACACACACACACACACACACACACACACACACACACACACACACACACACACACACACACAGCTTGTCCATTGGCTGTGAATCATGGTCTGACCTGGAGAGCAGGGGACGGACCTGTAATTAAGCCTTGGCGCGATCATTCCTCTTCTCACCTTCGCTCCTGTCCACCTCACACTTGGTCTCTCTCTTCCGTCTCTCTCCGACCTTTCTCTAGATTTACCCTCATCTGTTGTCTTTTCCCCTAAAACTTTTCCATTTTCTCCTAAATCCTGAGGCTGTATTTTTTTCTGCACATATTTCCAGATATTTGCCGACCCTGATCACCACCCTTACATCTGTCTATTCAGGTCATTCAAACTGTTTCCTCTGGCTATTTCTTTATGTTCCAGTTTTTTCTCTGAAAAAGCAAATGCACAAAAAAACACCTTAGCTTCATATTAAAGTTGTTGGCTGTGAATCCGTTTTCTTCTTCACATTTCACTTCTTCTTATGCTCCAATAATTCAGGGATAGGGGATGAATAATAAATTCAGGTGGTTCACTGAGCAAGCTCCGCCCACCTATGACGTTCAGATTTTTATTTTTATTTTTTTGCAAATTTGTCTCATTTATTTACAATTGCATACCTGCAATTAACAACATTTGGGAAAAAATTAAGGAATTCTGTGAAAGTTGTGACAAACCATGCTAATAAAGATCCCTAAAAATGTCAAAACGCAACATTCTTGAGCAATGTGATGTTTTTTCTTTTCCATCTCTGAAAGCTGCTTTGAAGAGTTTTACATGATCACAGGAAAGTCTAATTTTGTCGGTCCCCTCGGGGGCGCCACACAGAATCATTGACATTTAAATTCCGGTGCTCTGGTGCTTTATTGGGCTCCGTTGCATCGCTCCTCTATCTATTCCCCCTGAAGTTACATCAACCCTCTCTGTCTCAGCGGCCGGCATCATCGCAGGACCCCGCCAAGGTCCCACCGACCTTTGTCGTTACCGCCGCCGGCCCGTCGCCTGCAATCAATACCACCGCGCCGCCCGCCACCTTTGTCACAATCTCCGCCGGCGTGAAGATCAGCTCAAATTTTTTTTTTACCAGTGAGTCGGCAGCTGAGACACGAAGAAATACTTTGGAATAATATTAATAGTAAATATTATGAATTTTACTGGGGTAAATACGTTAAACCGATGATGAAACTGTAATAAAGAGCCAGAGTTTGCAGAGCTCCAGCGTGACTTCATCTGCAAGCAAGTGCATAATCTCCACTCTTTATTATTAAAAAAAAAAAAGTGACATCATTTACATATCAGAATGTCAATGGTGTATTTGCATATTTTTCATGAACACTGCACAATTAATGACTTTGCTGGAAGGCTGTAATAGGAAAGACCCCTGCTTAATATTGATATGTATTAGTCCATTATTCTGCCAAGCACAACCGGTCGGCGATGCTTAATCATCAAGTCAATTCAAATGTTTACGTTTGTGGCTTGATGATGAGGCATGAATGCGTGCCTAATGCCTTCCCAATATGCTTCGCTGTGACTGATAGCGCCGCCGGATTGGATGACGCTTGAGCGCTGATGGAAATTATTCAGCTCCTATCAAAGTTGGCAGAGATCAACAGGAGAGGTTTGCATTAATGAGGCGCCCCCGCTGCCGCCGCCGCCCGCTTTGAGGCTGTTGGTAGGTGGACGGTGTGTGTGTGAGGTGTTTCGGCGTGGGCGGGGAGGCCGCTCATTACCATATCCGCCTTGCAAATTTCAAAAAGCTCTTCCATTACCCCAACATGAGGCAGAAAGTGGTGTGCGCGCTTGAGCTTGCTCCTGCTGCACGCCGCACCTAAACACCGGCGATCCTCAGGCTCACATCTCACATTAGAGTCCTCAAGTGTGCTGTTTGATAAATCTTCCCCTTAAGTCTATTATCCACGGAATACTCTGGTGGCACCAAAGAGCTGCTTTGAAGTCTACCACCCGCTTCCTGCTTATTCTTCGCTGTGAAAACACAGACGAGGCTGTGCAACACCGCCGCCGCCTGCTCACCTCCTCTGCACCAGATTCTGCTTGAAGAGTTCAAGAAACAGATACGAAATCTCTCCAAAGAATCTTCTCTATCTGCTGCTGGGAGGGAGAGAAATGTTTGACATGTAGCGCCTGCATGCGTAAGATCTTTACAGAAAGTCAGAATTATTATCAGTATCGCTGCTACTTTTTTTTACCGCTGCGGTTTCTGTGTTCCAACTGTTACTGCTGTGATGATATTCGACAGCGTGCGCTGTGACCCATCAATCAATCAAATTATCTTTAATCAATCAAATGCATGCGTTCATTCTACTATTTTATCAAGCGTTTCTTAACCAGTGATCAATAATGCGATTACAAACAAGTTAAAGTAACCTATAAGTTACGCATAGCGGCATAATTGGTTACAGTTAAACATTCGATTACTATTGCTGCTTGAGTTTATATCTGCATAATTGTTATTTAAGATTTTAAGCTTCCTTTATACCATAAGATCACAAATGAATTCTGGAAAACTCTGGAAAGCTCCGCCACTGAGGATGGCATCTCCGTTTGGTGGGGGGGGGGCATATCTGCTCTTCAGTGGTGATATTCAATTAACATGCGCTCCATTTCTATCTCATTTCGACATTAGATGAGAGTAGCGACCCTCCACAGACCGCAGACGAGATCAGAGGTTACAGGCTCCCACTGTTTGGTCCCTAGCAGGTTTATCCTCAAACAAATCCAGACTTTGCTGCGTCTTTGGAGGAAAGTTCGCTTTACGTCACGGCTGGTGTGGATGTGAAGCAGGTAATTGCAAGGTTCTGGCACATAGCTGAGATTATGATTGTCTCGAGAGGGGTCTCTTTGCCGTGCAGCCACACAAGTCTTTGTGCTGGCTGAGTGGTGCAGAGTTAAAAGCAGTGCTTTTAGTTACTTTACACAGCTGACAGAGAACAGCACGCAGGGAGAAAACCATTTCCGTCTGCTCTTCTGCTTCCAGCCAGCAGGAACTCTGCTTTCTGTGTTTAATGGAGGCTAACCGACACTTGGACAGAAACAGAGACACTGATATGATGAAAGGGATTTTTTTTTTTGGGTGTTGTTCTGTAACTCCCCAGCACAGCACGAGAGAGGCAGCGCCGCTGTGAATTTAAAGTTTAATGGCATCTCCCTGATGTCTTTTGTACAGGATGCAGGGATGGCGGGCATCAAGGAGGACGTATTTGTCAGCTTTGAATAATTAACAGCGCACTCTTGTTTGAAAACGTAAACCCTCCTTTTGTAGTGTTCTAACGGACTCTGAGACAGTCGGAGCCATCACAGCTCCCCGCTGCTCAGAGTGCAGCGAGCCGCCCTCCCGGACCGCCACCTCTGAAACCCACCACTCCCGCGCCTGACGTCTTAATGTGCAGTTTGACAGGAAACACTGAAAGCAAATTAGCAAGAATCTGCTGTCGTCTTTGTAAAGCGCAGAGAGAAAATCCCCTCCTTTTTCTGTGAGCGATGATATCCAAATGAACTTTCCAGTTTCCAAACCAACAGGGGGCAGAATATGACCTGCAGCATCTTGTAGTTTGTAGCGTGAAAGTGTCAAAAAGCTTTACCGTCTCCCTTAGAACGGGATTATTGACATCACAAACGGAGAGCCTCAGAGATCATCGGTTCCACCTCGTACCTCTGTTTGGACCCGTGTTCTTACTGTTTGCACCTTTGATATTTGATGCCAAACAATGAGGCAAAGTGTGATTAGCTGATGGGCGGGGTCATCACAACATGTTCCCCAGGTAGATTTGTCATCTGATTTCACATATTCCTTATAACCGCAGGTAAAAAATGCTTTAAAGTTAAGGTAACAGCTTTGGACTCATTTTAATGCGGGATTGATTTGTAATAAGTTGTGCACTTCCTGTCAGGTCTGACCGGTGTTACTCAAACAAGCTTTAGCCTTTTTGCTTTCAGCAGCACTTTTTCTGCTGATATATTTTGTATCCTTACTTCACACACCAGTTCCCCGTCATGTTCTTTCCCAGCAGGACATTAATTTAACTTTTTAGACATCATTTATGGCGTCCTCGTGGTGGCTAATAAGAATAACAGCAATATTTGCGTCCTCCTACACATCTATTTGAACTGGTGCAGCCACCCCCCTTCCACCCCGCCACCCCCCTTCCCCCCAGACTCCCCGCCACCCCTAACAACCTCCTGCAGATATAATAAAGACATTTTGTTCTATGAGACAGAAAAAATACTACCTATTGCTCTTTTAAAAAGATTTGCTATTACATTTTATAAATGGCAGCGATCTCCTCTTCCAATAAAACTGGTCAGGTGAAACCTAGTTAACTGCAGAGCTTGTGGAAGCACCGAATTCGTTCAGCCTGGCCTACTGGATCAACTTTTGTCACCCCACAGCTCAGTGAGTCACCCCCCCCCCCACCCCCACCCCCCCCCGCCTTCCAAAATGACACTTTTGTGGTACATTTCCCTCCTTGAGCCGCCGGTACATCAAGATCCGGAGCGCGAAGACAGGTTTGGGCGGCGGCTCCATCTGAGGACTTAGTCTGAGCCCTGGAAATCATTAAACTTTGAATAGACGGCGCTATCAAAGCCTGGGCTCTCTGTCACATGGAGATAGCAGACGCAGCAGATGAATGTGGGGATTTACAGTCGGAGCCCTGAAGGTCACCCGCCGAGAGGCATCAACCTCCCAGGACTGCTGCGTCTCCGTGTCGCCGCCATCACCAAACACCCGCTTTGTCTC
>CAESWR010001198.1:275108-288239 GCA_903171835.1 Mullus surmuletus
TCTGTTTTTTTTTCTCCCCGCAACAATACATGGCTCTCCTCGGAAAACCATGGGCTTCGTCTGTCAACGTCTTACTCAGCCACCGCTGACAGCACGGGCGAGACGGCGCGTAGACATCAACGCGTCTGATGCCGAGACAACAAAAGTGACCCAGTTTGGCAAACACAAACAAACAAAACGTCCCACTCATGGCGCAGACTCTGTGGCAAACTTTTTCTCACTGGCAAGTGTGGAGGATGCGGCAGCAGGGGGTTTCCTACTCTTGTGATCGCATGAAAAAGTTGCAAATTTGTTGCTGCACAACCAATACATGGAACTGCAAGTATACGAGTTAACTTATATAAGCTTCAAACACCAAAAGAAACTTAAATATTTCAGAGAAATCAAAACAGTGCATCAACTAAAACTCTTTATAGTCAACTCTCAGGTCCATTCTTACAATACAAGACACACCATTAAACTTCATATTCCTTTTTGCCGTACCACACAAAGTCAGTTTTCTTTCACTTGCAGTGGCTCGTTTATTTTGAATTCACATTTTCATTTAGCAAAAGCATCAACATCTTTGATTTATTTGAAGTCCAGACTGAAGTCCTATGATACACCAAGACCCTATAGCTTCCATACATACATAATCATTTCACTCTAAACTAAACTAGATGTATTTGAACAACACTGTTTGACTTTGAGTGAAAAGTATTAGTGCCGCGATATCTCCTCAGGCCCGAGCTGAAAACAACGACCAACAGTTGCACAAGTGACTCACGTAATGACGGAGGCGAGATGGAAGTTTTATCTCCCCAAGGCTGAGCGCGCCGACAGCGTTCTCTGAGCAGCACGGAAGCTTTGTCGCTCGTCTTATTGAGTCGGTTTTCATGTTGCTCGGTTTGTACAAACATGTCAAACCGGGAGACGAGGACAAGTGCAACTCGCGTTTCATAACAACTTTGTCCTCATTGGTGCGGCACTTTGAGTACACACACTCTCCTTCGAAACTGTGAACCCGTGAACTGAGATTACAAAGGTGCATTTTCCCGATATGGACGTGAAACCTTGATGATGCGGTGCAGAAAGCCGCCTCTGATGCCTCGGTATGTTCGTGCCAGCGCTGAGTTTTTTTTCCCCCCCGACAGTGGCTTTGATGTGTCGGCCCAACTTCGGACCTCGGGCCTGTTCCCGTGTCTCAGTGAGGGTCTGATAGGAAGTCGATACATCCTGTCAGCGCCCAGATACAAAGACCCCGAGGTGGTCCCAAAGCACTCCTGAAACAGAATTGTTTTCATGGATCCTAACTGCGCAATGACAAACAATTCATACATTTTTTAGATGGTTCTTGTGAATGGGATTCTAATATTTCCCAGTTGGTCCTCAGCAATCTCCAGGTTCCTTGACAACAACAAAACTTTTTTTGTATGGTGGTTTGTGCAGTTTAAAGTGAAACTATTGTACTTGTACATCAGATTATCAGTGTCTTTAGGGAAACTAAACTACCTAAACAAAGAACCCAGAATTAAAATCTCCTCGTGGTAACTTGGTGGCTCGTTATCGAAAGAAATATTGTAACACTTGTTGGCTATAGAAGCTAAACATCGAGGGTGGCGATGGAGCTCCACTGATGCTCTTCACGGTTAGCTTCCTGAGGGACAGAAATGTTGAAGGTCGACATCTGGAACATACAACAGCTAATTCTATGTCTGAAAGGTTGACAGCATTCCTTTGAAAACCCACACAAATGACTCATATGAGCCTTCTGCAATAATGAGAGTGATTTCTAACTGAGCACAGGAAAGCGGCCTGTGGTTGGCGGATGGCTGAAGCAGAGAACAGTCGCCGACTTGTGGGCTTCTAAACAAGCTCCGTCTGCTCGTGCATCGGTCCTGCAGGATCTGGTTTTCTGCTCTGCGGATACCTGAGGTAACTTGACTTGACGCGACCTATTCAGGGACTTGACTTGGCTTGGCTGGAGCAATTACTTGGGACTTACTTGAGAATTGAAAGTTAAGACTTACTTGAGACTTTCACATGTGTGACTTGGTGCCATGTCTGTGACTTTGCGCCCGTGTCCTCGCAGCCTCTGACAACACACACACGAAAAGTCTCACACATGACAAGTTTCACACTCACAATATCAGCGCCAGAAAAGTTTATTTTGAAGACTTTATCACCGCCAGCGTATCCTTCACCTTTGTCGAAACGGGGGAATCGCGCATCCCCAGACGGCGCCATGTCTCAATCTACACCTCCTGAGGATTGACAGCTGCACGTTTGCCGATAAGTTGTACGTGGAGGTGGTAGCAAAGAGAGATGAAGCAGTGGAATTCTTGGGAACGTGTTGCTCATGTAGAGATCCATGTCCCCGCCTCCCCATGCTCAGATAAGAGCGGCACTCTTAACAGGGCAGCAAAGCTCTCAGCTCATCTACAGCCACACGCCATCCACCCTTTTTTCTTTTGTTTACTCGTTCCCTTTCTTCGGGTTCCCCAGGGGGGGCGCTGGCTGGCTGGCCGGCTGGCTGGCTGACTGGTGGCAGCCGCACTGGTCAGCCAATTCAGAGCCAATTAGTTGAGCTCCATCCCGGCTGCTGGACAAGCTCAGGTGTCCGGCCGAGGCGGCAAATCTAACGCCCCCCGCGTCTAATTCCCACCCCATCAATGCCAAGGTGATCACATCCAAGGTTTCCTTTTTTTTGCCTCCGTCTGCAGCTATTTCCCGCAGAAATAGGGCAGTCCAGAGGCGGCGAGGAGCACTGCTTAGTGAAGTGAGTCTGTGCCGGCACGCGCTCGCAGATTATCCATCATCCTGTCACAGCTTTTAATTCAATACGCTGCAGACGCCTTTAAGGGGACTTGACCTGAATAAGTTGTTGTTTGTGTTTTGATGTAAAGGTCAGTTCATTTTGTTAATGATGCTTTGTGGGAGGGCGATCGGCGCTGACCCTGGCCGTCCGGGGGACTTGGGTAGGGCGCCCCTGTTTTTTTTCTTTCCCTACAGACATCTGGGTTAAATCAGAGAGAAATAGAAGGAGGATGTGGCACAGACGAAAGAACAAGAGGGACGTGAATGTGCGGTTCCCCACTGATTCACCTCTGAAAAATCAATACTTTAATCGAAGCAAAAAGGGGAAAAAAACAAAGCGAAACAACAGCGGTTGTGCTTAGCTGAATATAATGGAAACAGAAGTGTTTGTGTGTGTATGTTTGCACCAACATATTGTGTTTCACGTGTGTGGGTGCATATCGATGTATATATATGCAGGTCGCATGCGTTTACATCCACTGTATATATAAGATCCTCAGCGTGCACCCGCTCCTTAACATAAGAACGCTCCTCATAGGTGTTTTCATGAATATTTTTATGATCATGTAAGTAAGAATCCAAGGCTTTGCTGCGCGCTCCCCCGTGTAAGCGCCGGGAAAGATGAGCTGCTCCGGAGGGAGGCGAATTACAATGGAGGAGCCGAGGCGTCAGGTGCCGCTAACAAGGCCGGTGCTGCTAGTTAAGCTGAACGTGAGCCATTAAAGCCCCACCCCCCGCCCCTCCACCCGCACCCCCCACCCACCAACAACCACAGAATATCGAAACCAAGCTGGCTTTGCGTTACGACGGGCATCTGTTCACTGTACAGTCAGTGAAGCAGCGAACACGGAAAGTAAAACACAAAGAATCTTTCTTTATTTGTTAAAATGTGGTTGTAAATAGAATCAAAGGGATCGGGATGATTGCTGTCTGCAGTCGTTTCAAAGACACATCAGCATGTCGCTCCACTTTCTCTGCAAACAGTTCCAGCTGGAATCAGAGCGTCCCCTGGACACTGGGCCGCCTCCTCCAAAGGAAGCGGCCTGTCAACACCTCCTCCGCTGTCTTTTGATTCAGAGTGGAGCGGAAGATTTTTATTACTGGACAGAAAGTCATAACAGTCTGAGGTGGACTCACCAACAGTCGTGACTCACAGAACAGATGCTCTTGAAGTGGCCCTGAAGTTTGCATGGTATCAACTTGCTATGGAGAACTTACACACCCATAATGCTCAAGATGCCAGAGTGATTACAGATGGTGGCTTGTTAACACACACACGGACTGGTTGGCTCAGTAGGGGCTTTTCCAAACCTCGAATATTAATCGTTAGAATGAATGGAAGATGTGCTTCTTGAGTCAGGACAATTCCACCATCAAGCTCGTTAAAGCCGCCAATCCTGAGGTCGGGATGTTGGAGGTTTTCTATAGGCAGCGGACAAGAAAGGAAAACACACAAGGTTAAACAAGAAAGATGGAAGAGCATCGTCACAAACCTCCAGAGGATGGCTGACCCCGCTGCAGAAGCTACAAACACCCAGGGACCCTCGACGATGGCGGACTGACCTTCGATGATAGCAAACACACACTTCTGGGCAGCTTTAACACCTGCAAACTCCAACGAGGACCGCACTTCAAACCTCGGCTTGCTCCTGAAAAACAGCCCAAACGCAGAGAGAAGAAGTCAGAGGATGTGGATTAAGCGGTCATGTCTTGGGTACCGGGGGTTTTGATATCTGGAATGTTTAGCATCGCTTGGCTTGCCTCCACTGTTTGATCTGTTCATGCTGCTCTGATTCACCCCCCCCCCCATCCCACCACCATTACTACAGCTGTGAATAAAGCAGGGAAGTACTTTGCAGAGTCTGTACAGTAACTCTCTTCCCCTCCAAAAATGCCTTCTATGCGTATATTAAATCTTCATGTCTTTGAGAGACCCAGGGGTTTTTATAGGTTTTTTTTACTGGGTACACGTGGAAGGAATTGGTGGTCGAGGCTAACAAGCTCACAGCTAACCGACCAAACTGCCACATCACAAACCTGCAGAAAGTCAACTCGCCGGCGCTTCAAGGAGCCCACCGGCGGCTTTCAGTAGCGAGTTCAGCCGTCCATCTCTGCGGTGTCATTCCAGGTGACGGGAAGCCGTTCTGAGATTAAATAAAAGCTCCCACCGCTGCGACTCCAAACACTGTAACTTGAGTTAAAGCCGACACTGCGCTGATTAGCAGTGACAAACTCCACACAGTCCCAATTGTTTGCTGCTCTTTCCTTCGACATTTGAAGATTTCTTTGATTTTTGTTGTCAGTCGCCTAGCAACGGCGCTGGTTTGTTAAACCCTGTCAGACCCCCAGTCTCTTTTTTGCTGTGAACTTGGTGCGGCACGGAGCAGTGAACACACCGCTTTGTCTCTGGGTGCAGCCGTTCATGTCAGACCCAGGGGAGGAACTCCAACACCAACTTTTCCTCTCTGTGATCTGGAGTGAGTCTCAAGTTTGGCCGAAGTGACTCACTTTATTTCAGGATATAGTTTTCAGGTGACGACCCCATAAGGACCAGACTTAATTGTAGGGAACTGAAATATTTCTTCAAAGGTATATTCTTGTTTATAGATATTTTTTATTAGTGTTTTTCCCATAAAACAACTGGTGCACCAGTCCCAAACCCATGTCTCGCACATACACTCACAAACACACACACAAACTGACAGGGAGAGCGATACAGCTGTTGCATGATTAAGCTAGACAAGGAAACCTAGACGTCATTAAAAACACACTAATAACAACCAGTCGACTCTCAAGCCAAAAAATAGATAGATTTGAAAAAAGAGTGTCTCTCTGTATACTCAAGGGTATATTCTTAAACATGCAAAAGGTTTTGACTTTTAGGATTTTTATTCGTATATTTTTTGGGTCTTTATTATGGATCTATCTTTTGGTTCGCAGCAATGATGACTGCCACCCTCCTGTTTGTTGTGATTCTTTTTGAAATCCAAGGACAATTAGCCCGCCCATCAACAAAAAGAAGGACAAGTGATTCACAGTTTTATTATTTTTATTTTCTTAATCTCAGCACAGCTCGTAAGCACACTGGAGAGGATTAGTGCAACTGCGAGCCTTATTTTAAGGGTGTGATTACACTCTCAAGGACGAAAATCACATTATGAGCAGTGAGTCAGGGAGAGGCTGCGTTCCCCCCATGTACCGTGGGATGCTGCGGCAGAAATCTCCCAATATTTCGTTCGGCTTGGGGGGGGATTTGCAACAGGAAAACTGTTTATTGACCGCGAAGCAGCCTGCCGATCTGGCATCTCCTCGCCTGCTCCCGCTGTTTTGTTATCTCTCTGCGAGGTCCTGCGGTGGGGGAAGCCTGTGATATGTAAAGTGCGACCACCCAGACGTATCCGGTTCCAGCCCGGCCGCACCGCTCCAGCCATGCCCATTCATCTACCCGTCCATCCATCCATCCCTTTTAATTCTCTGGCTGTCTTACTGTGATTTGCCGCCCAGTCATAATCAGCAGGCCCTGGAAAGGCGAGGCGGAGTCTTTTATCTCAATCAAACCATCCTTCACCTCATCATCGCCGATGCCATCTCCGACGCCCCCCCCCCCCCTTCCTTCCCTCCCGCCACCTGCTGAGCCGCCTGCGCCCGTTTCTCTTTCAACCTCTCCCACTTTGACCCGCCACATATGTGTATTCAAAAACGTGCAATTCTCCGTCAGGTCTACCGCTGGAGGAGGGAGTTCGGGGGTCTCCCTGCTGAGCTACTACTTATGTGCTTTGTCTTTGTACCTTTGGTGCAATCACGGTGTGGACCAGTTCAAAAACACTTTAGCAAAGTGAAAGGACGCAGTTCATGTCCAAAATAAGTGGTTGTCTTGCTGTGCACCCCGCCTCGCTGAGGGTTTAATGGGCTTGAGGTCAGCTGTGTGTGTGTGTGTGTGTGTGTGTGTGTGTGTGTGAGAGTGTGTGTGTATGTGTGGGCTGATGATTCAACAGGAGATGCAAATGAGTTCATTTTCTTGGAATCAGGGCTGGGCAATATATTGATATAGAAAATATATCGATATATTTTTTTAATGTGATATGGAATGAGACCATATCATTGATACTGATTAGAGCCTTATATAGTATTTGTTATAAAGGAGAAGAAAATCTGTAATTTTATTTTAATAAGCCGTTCAGTTGCAAACTAATCTAAAAAGATCGGCAGATATTTTACTTTTCTTGTGTTTATTTAAAAAAAAAAAGGTTGTCCTATTTTATTTTAGGGGCCATTTTTATTTAAGATATTTTTTAATGTTAACCTTACATAGAGCTGCAGGGTTTGAACCAGTTGAAGAAACCTATTTATGTGTTTTTGCAACTGTTCATTGAAATAGCTGGTTTCAATAAGACTACTTGTCAAATGTCATAGTTGACTTTGACTAAACGGAAAAGATACTGAGATATATATCGTATATCGATATTCAGCCTGAAGTAAGGATATTTTGGTCCATATCGCCCAGCTCTACTTGGAGACGTCCACAACGCAGAGTTGGGATTACGGTCATACTGGTGTTTGTCAGAGTCGATGCCAAGAAGGAGCCGTGTTTGTGTTCATTTTATGAATATTCTGCTAAGCTGAATCCTGGGGGACCGTCCAACCGCTGGACATCAAAGGGAGCCACACTAACTCTGATGGGCTGGAACAGAGTGGAGCTTTATTTCCTGAGGCTTCATGACAGTTTGGTGTTTAGTCTGTTATTAAAATCACAATCTAACTGCCCTGTCCACGACCAAAAACTGGCTATTATCCGGCCCACTCCGCTCATTTTACCGCCAGCTGTGCCTGAATCCGGATGTCTGGCGGAGTAAAGTGTCCTCCAGCACTTGGGATTTGACACTTTGTCTTCGTAAATGATGTCAGTGGGAGAAAGAGAGTAAATCTGACAGGCAATTTAGCAGCCGGTAAAAAAATGAAATTAGTCGGTCAAAGTGGCGGCATCTTCTGTTTGATTGACAGCAGCTGGCCGAGTCCTTGTGAGATCATTGGAAGCTGATCCTCGGCACCAGCAACAAGTAATAGAATCGCAAAAGCCCACCTTTTAATTGCATCATTCAGTTTAGCTGCACAAATGCTATCTTGTTCCCTGTTGGGAATCAGAGACAAAGTAAGTAAAGTTAAAGGTAAGCGTGACAGGCGGGTGGGCGGGGTCTGAGGAGGAACGACCGCACCAGGATCCGACAGCAGGTGACATTACAGCCACGGCGCCAGCTTTGTCTCTCGGCCGCCTCCCGGCACTCACCTGTGTGAGCTCTCTGTTCCCAGCAAATTGGATTTCACAGTTCACATTGCTCCTTTAACTGGAGCGGGGCCAGACATGTTTGTAAATGAGAAGAGAAGGAGACGGCGAGAGGTGTGTGCGCTTGATGAGACCCTAACAAAGGTGACTCAGCGACGTGCGAGCTGTTGGTGTCACGTGTTTGCGTCTGTTAGCGATTGACAAGTGTGCAGCTAAATTAAATGAATTAACGAGCTTTCGGCGCCACCGGCTTCCCGCCGGCTCTGCAAAGCTGTGAACTTTGCTCACAATGGTGACGTTTGGAGATGTTGTCGCCTCGTTCATTCATGCATAATTGGTGCACGGCAGCTTCTTCCCACGTCTCAACTTTTAACTTTTGTTTGACAAAAAAAAAAGAAAAAGTATGACGAAATATTCCCCCGAGGGTAAAATTCAGAGAGGTCTTTGAGCCGGCATGTATGTGTGTGTGGGTGTGTATGTACGGTAGGCAGGTATGTGTGTGTCTGAGCTGTCTGTAGCTGTTTGTCTAATCCGTGGCGCCGGGAGAGCGACAGGGACACTGTACCTGTGAGAGTTTCTGGGAGATAATTGGGACCTTTTCCCAGGTGATTACCATTCAGAGGGAGTTAGGATCAAAGCAAGGGCGCCGTGGCAGCCGAGGAGAGAGGGCACGGCTGCCTTCAGTAATCTTTTCAGATAAAGTGCTCTCCCCGGCTGCCTCCCCGCGGGGGCTCCGGCCATCCCATCCCTTACTTGGCTGTTTCTCTGGCTGTCACCGAGAGGCAGACCTTGGTTACACTTGCCAATTCGATTAGATTCTGAAGATTAGATCTGGTTCGCATGATACGGGACCAAACGCAGGCTCGGATCGGAGTCAATTTATGGGACGATTACAATGGACGCTGTACTCTGGGAAAAAGCTGCCTGGTTTGGGAATTATTCATCGTGGAATTCCGCCGAGAGTACCAAGAGGCGGAGCTGAGCTTGAGTCGGCGAAGAAAGTAAAAGACATTAAAGCAGCTACAATCAATATTTTAGAATAATGGATCAAATGATGAGGCGTAATGTCAGAGGCGTCGCGCGTTCACTCCAGTTAATTAATCTGCGATTCCGCCATTAGTCTCCCGCTCCCACAGTCTCCGTCGAGGCATCATTCTCAGCCGTCGCAGACCGGCGCTTTCCGAGGAACGGCCTCAAAGAGCTCGCTAAGGCAAAGGAAAAACACACAATTAGGAGCCACCTGGTGAAGATCGCACAGAGTCGAGCGGAGGGAGAGAAAATAGAGCTGAAGGAGGCTGAATGTCGGGGCTGACAGAAACAAAAGTGTTTGGGGCATTTCGCGGTTCTGTTTATAGTTTTCCAGCTGGCAGACTGTGCATTTAGCGCTCCGTTTATAGCTGCATTAGCAGAGTCTGGTAGCCACATCTGCGTGCAGTCATCACCTCCCCGTGAGTTTGATCAGGTTGTGAATGTGTCGACTAAAATGTCATCTAGAACCTCTCCAGAAAAAAAACAAGACCCTTAGTGGCGCAGAATTAATGTGACGCTTTGGCCCATTTTCGCACTTTGACAGCTGTTAGCGAGCGGCTTAAACTGGTCTTAAAACCAAATTGCACATCTTGTTTTGAAGGGACTGTAGTTGTTTGAGTTAAATGAATGGAATAACCAATGCGAGAGGGTATTTCTGCAGTGAAAATTAGGTTGGTGAATGCTAACTGCTGTCGGTGCCTTGAGACACCTTGTGTAAACTTTGGTCAGATTTTCGTAATGAAATTTAACCAAACTGCTGAAAAATTCTGCTTCATACAGGAAAATGCACACCCCTTTTTGCAGTGCACTTGCAAGAACAATTCCTAGCTACGTTTATCTTAGTGGAGCTGGAAAGAGACGTCTCATTTATCCGAGTTATATTTTCCCCTCCAGCCGTCCATCTGTCCATCCGTCCAGCCGTCCGTCCTGTCCGAGTAGCGCCTGCAGACGCGTGTTCACGGTCGACTCCCCCGGCTTCTGCTCGGCTCCACTCGTCAGATTAATGGTAATTGTCACAAAAAGGGAAAAATGTGAAGTGGCTGTAACTGCATCAATCCACCCTGGCTTTTAATGGCAACAACCGGAGCGGGGAGGTTATTAGGAAGAGGTCAGCGGAGGGGTCACAACCTCAGGTTGGATCTCTTGATAGGCTGCTTGAGGTGATTTTGCCATATTTAGGTGAGGTCCAGGTTCGGATTTTCAGTCTTGAGATGTGTAAGATAAAATAGAACAGCTTTTATTCTGTATTTATTCAGAATTACAACTAAAAGGGATAGTGAGGGTTTTTTGACATGAAGTTGCACTATTTTCCCTCCCTTTGTATCACTGTGCGCACCTTTCCATTAACCATCAACCACTGTGTCACGAGAGAAGATGCATTGCAGTGGTCTCCTTCTGAGCACGTAAACGCTGTAAAACAGCTGGTGATGGTGCGCACAGTGATACGAAGGGTGGGAAAATAGTAGAAAAATCCGAACTATCCCTTTAATCAAAAAAAAAAAAAATCAGGTAAAAAACAGGCAAATTGTGGCCCTGCTTTGATGTGATGTGCAAAAATCAATATCGATGTTTAGCCTCCTCATCAGATCTGCTTAATCCCGTCATTTCAAGTCAAGATTTAACCATTTGACAGATTTAAAGTGGATTATCACAGCAGGGAGCCACAATCTCATCATTTATCGCGACCTCCTCGGCTGAGCCAAAAACACTCTCTTTGAAGACGTAAACACAGTAAAAGAGCAGTTCCTGGTGTGATAGCGCGTGGACGCCTGCCGCCTCGGCGTCCTGATCGCAGCCCCCGTCTGCTCACGCACGCAAAGCAGGCAGCGCTTTGAATGTAAATACCTGTAAGAGCCTCTCAAGGCCGCTGCCCCCCCCACCGCCAACCCCCCTCCGCAGGGAACAAGGGAACAGAGCTGCATTATTCACCGCCTCAAATGAAACCCAAACCCCCTGGAGAGGAGCCGACCCGGCGCAGAGAGCAACACACACTTGACCCGGCCTTCTGTTCGCGCTGCTTCCACATCTTTTGGCAGCGGCGGCAGCGGCGGCAGCGGCGGCGGCGGCGGCGGCGGCGGGCTGATCGGCCCCCGCGCCCCCTCCGACCGCGGCGGAGGTGCATGCTGAACACGGAGCGGTGTCCCTGCGGATGGCTCCCAGCGCCGCAGCTTAGCAATGAAAACACACGCACTGAGCGTGCGTGTGCGTGTGCGTGTGCGTGTGTGTGTGTGTGTTTGTAAGTAAGGTTTGAGAGAAGGCGAGCTCCTGGAATGATAGGCAGTTTGTTGTTTTTTTAAAAATGGCATTTTAATCGCAAAAATCCCCAAAGGAAGGATCGCATCTTACTATTCATATCGACTCACAGCAATGTAAATAAATAGTGTAGCATCGAATGTGTGTCGGCGCCCTCTGTGTGGATTAGCTAAGAAGTTGTGAGCTTTTAAGTCACAGGCGGTTTGTGTGTGTGTGTATGTGTGTTTGTTTATGTGTGTGTGTGTGTGTGTGGCAAACATCAAGTGTAATCACAGTAGAATCCATTCGATTTGACCCTGCTGCCAGATATGTGCTTTTACTTTTCAGGACTGAGTGTTCCTCGGTAGAAAGTACATTGCTGTTACACACACCGACATTCGCCCAAACCTTCAGAGATGTTTCAGAAATGATCCCAAATAAAGCCGAAATGACTGTAAGAGGACAGTGTGTTTTCTCGCTATTCGCAAGGTGTTTTTGAGCTTTAGAGCAAGAAAAAGCGATATTTCACTCTTATTTACGGTGTGTTAGAGAAAGAAGGCAGATAAAGCAGCACGGTGTTTGAGTGAAAGCAGAGAGCTGATCCACTTTAGCTCGGCTGCTGACGTCAGAAGCGCCGGGGCGGCCGTCGCTGTTGCCTCTCAGCTGGAGGCGGGGCTCTAACATGGTGACATCACTACGTTCCAAGTGAGAAGGCGGAGCCACTGCCAGGCGGTTCAAGAGCTTTCAATGGGAGGGAATCACTGTTTGGACTAGGGCTGCCGCGATACACGATAATCGTGATATTAAATAATAAGATTTGTATATTGTATAAAACCCTGCCATCTTGAGTGTGTGTGTGTGTGTGTGTGTGTGTGTGTGTGTGTGTGTGTGTGTGTGTGTGTGTGTGTGGCAGCCTTGCTTAACAAGAACAGCATCGAATGTGACATAAAATCTGTCTCACAATTTAGACATTTTCGTCTCATCCAAGTAAAACCCGCCCATTTGCGTTGCTCCTCAGCTGGAGGCGGGGCTTCTACATGGTGCCATCACTGTGTTTTTGGCTAAAGGGCGGAGCTTAAATGAGGCGGCTTAGGAGGTTTTTTCGCAGTTGGAGAGAATCACTCTGGGCTTTTTGCTTGTCATGCTCTCTGGCTCTGTGTGTGTGTGTGTGTGTGTGTGTGTGTGTGTGTGTGTGTGTGTGTGTGTGTGTGTGTGAGTGTGAGTGTGTGTGTGTGAGTGTGAGTGTGAGAGAGAGAGGGAGAGAGAGAGATAGAGAGGGCGGGTGAATGAATGAGAAACTATGAATATCTTAGCCAGTGAGTGAGAGCATGACTCAGCGACACACACTCACAGAGAGCCTTAATAAGTGTTCTCTCTCCACCTGCCCCCGCCCCCCCCATCTGTGCAGCCTCCGGGCGCTCGCACCGGGCCGGGAGCTCCTGCTGCAGCTCGCTCGGCCCCTCTGGGGAGTCCAGGGCAGCAGCTACAATCCTGACGCCACGGGCCGAGTCGATAAATCATCGGCCGTGACTGATGTGCTTGAACATTGAACCTAAGTGTTTGAAAACGTGGCACATTTCCTATAGAGCCGCGTCCCGACAGGTCTGTCAGCGCCGATGGACTCTGGGACGCGGCCGCGGCAAAAAAAACGCCAATGAAACCAGTCTGAACTGGGCGTGTGTGTGTGATTGTAATCCTTTGTGTCGCTCATCCAGACGTGGAGCTTATGAAGCTAATATCTACTGTCAGGCAGGATTAGATCGGCTGATTTTACAGACTGTTTGTCGGAGTTG
>CAESWR010001198.1:289420-310975 GCA_903171835.1 Mullus surmuletus
GGGGGGGGGTTGGTGGCGAGCAGAGGCAGAGGGAGGTGTGGCTAATGGCACACGTTGTTTTGGTCTACAGGCAGTGCTCAACAGCAAACCTAGCGGTGAAATGATTTCGCTTTTTGCTCCTTTAACTTTTAGCATAAATGTAAATATCAGTATTAATCAACAGTTTGGCATATTTTTTGTGTTGTGATTCACTGATTTGTGGTTGTTCACAGGAGTCAGAGTGGATGAAAATAAAAACGAGAATTACTGAGAAGAATAAAAAAAAAAAGAAAAGTTAATTAAAGTTTGAGGAATGAACCAGTCAATTACAATGTTTATTAGAATCCCCAAACTTCTGGAGCAAAGATATGACATTGTCCCGCAGCCCTCTGAGCCCTTTCCACCTTTCCAAAACAACACAAACAGGCTTGGCAGATAAAGGCTCCGTCTGCGCCGACACGCCCCCGTCAGCCTGCCCTTAAGCAAGGCATTTAACTCCCAGCTCCGATGAGTCGCGCTCAGCGGCACCCAAGGCCTCGGCGGGCGTTGAGAATACAAAGCAGGCTGGAGTCGCCCCGGGACGGCAGCGCCAAGGCGCGGATTCGTGTAATAACAGAGTTTATCCAGTTTGAGACAGAAAGTGAGGATAATGTATGAAGGCGCGTGATGCCATTCATCATTGTTTACACCCGCCGTCCTCCCCCCAAATCAAGATCTGATAAGTCGGCCCTGACCCGCCGAACGCTTCATCACAGCCACTCCAGCTGCTTGATGTTTATGATGATGCATGCCTGTGGGTATTTCTTATTCCTCATCATTACGCTGCTCTTACAAGCCATCGCTTATGAGCTATTACCCTGTTTAAGCTGCGAGGAGCCGCGGAGGAGCCATGTCTGAGAGGCCGGACGTCCAGGAGCCTCACACACAGACACACACACACACACACACACACACACACACACACACACACACACACACACACAGTCTGGTGCTGACGCAAGTTTAAACTCCCAAAGACTTTTATACTTTGTGTTGCCAAAAGTAAACCGATATTGGCAGGGAAGCTCACTGGTTCAAGTGTTAAAGCTCTTTGTTTAGCCTTTATGCGTCAGTATTTGGAGGTGCGGACTCCAGTCACATGACTTGGACCTGAGTCAGACTTGAATCATGAATTTGATGGCTTTAGACTTGACTTGACAAAATGTCAAGAGACTTGCAACTTGACTTGGACCATACAACAATAACTCGTGGTGTTAAAGACTTGCTGCTCTCCCCAAAACCCAAAGATTATGTACGTTCGAAACACTCAACCTCTGTGTGTGTGTGTGTGTGTATATGCTATATTTGCATCTTTCTGTGTCTGCGCCAATCATATTTGATCTACGTTGTTTTGTTTTTTCAATCAATTTGCTTTTATTCACTGTATTCACTGTCAAATTTGTTTGGAAGAATGTTCTTCCAATGTGTGTTGCGATAAACACAGATTTTAAAAGCATAGAGACTTGTTGGTCTTGACTTTGGACTTGACTCCAGACTTTCATGTCTTGACCTGAGACTTGACGTGGGACTTGAGGGCAAAGACTTGAGACTTACTTGTCACTTGCATAACAATGACTTGGTTTTTCCCATCAATGTGAGAATGAAAAGTAAGAATGGCAGCAGCGGCAGCATCGCCCCCTAGTGGTGACACAGACCCGCCGTGCCGGGTGCAAGTTTGACTTCTCCAAGAGGAGAGGTCAGCGCTCAATCATTTAATCCCATTAGAGGCTCATGCATGCCGAATGTGAGGGAGCCCCCGAGAGGCTCTGCCGAGGCGAGGCGGTGGTCCCCGAGGTGGATGATGCGCTTTTTGGGGTTGCAGCGGCCTTTTACCTTCGACCGGTTTCTAATCAGTTGATCAGTGACTCCGAATGGACGTGAATGAGCAGGGACCACCCAGAGACGCCCCCCTGACGTTGCATCAGCAGGCCAGAGATGGGTTTTGGAGAGACCTCGGGGACTCTGACTTTTGGCCTTCTAATCCACTCGTGTTTTAGTCCGAGCGAATGAGTGGGAAAAAAAATAGTCTGAGATTTACCACTTCATATTGTAAATAATGCTGCTATGATGTGCGATAGACGTCGGAAAAATACCATCCATGCAACCGATTTAGTGCAACAAAAACTAATCTGAACATAAACAGAATATCTCAGGCATTTTGAGGATTCTCCGACTTTCCCTAAAGGAATTCCAGCTTTGGGTGGTGTTCCAGTTGAAAAATCCAACTAGTATGAATGGAACGCAGCATAATTCCATATGTTGTGTAACATCAGCAGAGCTCTTGCTGCCACTGTGTAAGCCCCGTCCACTGCTGATCTCTCTGAATTCACAGTAAAATAAGCACGATGATAACACCACAAAGTTTGTACGACTTCAGCGTTTTTCTTGCGCACATTGGAACTCCCTCCCACCGACATTTCACACGGTCATTAGCTTCTGCACGCACACACACACACACACACATGCATTCACGCCGCCTGTGTGGCTGTCACACGCGGCCGGTGGCTGACGGCGCCGCTCCAGCGCGTGATGAGTGTAACTCCTGCATCAGCACTGAGTCGGCCGGCCGCTGGCGCGCCGTGTCACTACTTATTACCTCCCCTGGACCCGCCAGCTCGTCAGCGACCTAATGGACGCTGGGAGGTGCAACTCCCACCATCCACGCCGAGGAGAGCGCTCTAATTACTCCAGCGGATCACTTCTGTGGATGCGCTAAACCTGCTCCTTCGCCAGTCCGCTTCGACCCGTCTTGGATCTCTTAATGACTTCAACATTTTCAGTGTTTTCGCTCTCTTGACGTCATTGCAGCGTCATCTTTGATTTGTGATTCTCGCAGTGGTAGCGAGCGGCGCGCTGCTGTTGCCAGGTTACGGCCTCACGCCCTTCAGTGTCGACGCTGTGGGATCGCGGTGGCTCTCACCTGTCAACTCAGCCGCCATCTTCTCACCGGAACATCTTTGCTGCGCGTCGCCGACTCGCTCTGCAGACTTCAGCTACGCTGTGTTTTTCATGTCAGTCGTAAACAGGAAGTCCTGAGTATTTTTATATATATGAAGGGATATTTCTGTCACCGTAAATTAGGCAATGCTTTTCCCGCCGAGTCCCAAAGTTCTCCCAAAGTTTCTCCTGTTTTGGGTCCATTTCTGCTGCATCTGTGAAAACATGGGAACTTAACTATGCTCTGCCTGAGTCTGTCAGCGAACGCCTCTTGGTCTCTAGAACCCAACGCGTGAAAGTAGCGTTCTGAACACGCAAGAGTCTACAGTTACTCATAAGTGTGATTCCCAGAGACCTGAAGAAGAAAAAACCCTTTTTCCTTCCAAGGTCTGACCTGCATTGTTTACACCCACGTGTATTCGGGGGGCGCCTGCCTTTGTTAGCACTTAATTGCTCCAATTAAAGAAGCTATTGTGCGTTTTCATTTATTCTGTCGTACACAGATGCACTAAGGTCACTGCTCCCATCATCCAATGGGAAATAACAACTCGTGTGCAGTTCTTTTGTCTTTGTCAGATGGTTTTTTTCAACTTTGCTTGACAGTTGGAATACCATTATACACATTTGTTCTTATTTTTTGATATTTTATCTCACTAATTATATTTTATAGTGCAGTATTTTTCAATTTTTTCCTTTTTTTTTTTCTTCGGCAGCCCTTAGTCCAATGTTGGCTTCCTAAATTGGCCCCTCAGCTATCAAAACTCTGAGAATCGCTGCCTTAAGAGGCAGGACCTAAAATGTACTTTGGGGGAGTTTTGGGGCTGCACTGACGAGCTCATCCTGCCTGCAGTGGTTTCACACAGCAGCAATAAAGGTGCCAGATATGAAGATGTCTGGTATTTTGGACTCGGCTTCATGGCAGAGCTGTGCCTGCAAACACTGCACTTATTTGTTCCTAGTTGATGTTTTCCCAATGGTTTGTATCTGTTTTGTTGCGTTTCCCGCCTCTGCTGGCACTTCTTTGGCCTCCGTTGGTCCGTTTCCCAGAAGAGCCTTCCTGCAAAAATCCCCTTTATTTTTATTGTGCGCCGATGGTCCAAGATGGTGCCGACGCTCGGAAGCTTTATGAAATCCAGGTCGCTGAATTCTCTGTGGAACCCACACACACATTTTTTGGGGGAGTCTATTTTTGTGTCAAATCATCGGGCGCCTATTTTTAGTGCAGGTCTGTCACTTTATTGGAGCGCGAACCTGTTGTGGGTGTGCTGAGTACCAGCTGCCACCTCTGAAGCCCAACACAAGGATTCCTTTATGTGCGGTTAAAAGCAGGACTCTGCAGAGGTAATCCATTACAGCCTGACGACGGCTTCACGTCATGCTCTAATGAGTCACTCAAATTTAAATAAACGAGTGATGCTATTGCTAAAATAATGCTGCGGGAAATTAGAATCCAGCTGAACCGCGTCCATATTCTAATATTTCCCCCGCTGGTTGTGTCACCGTAACGACAGGAATGATGGAAGCTGCAGGAAAGGTCGGCGGCTGGCGGGGAAAACTGAGCTCTTTTTGTGTATTCTCACTAGTTTTTAGGCACAAATTAACATGTAATTATGCCATTAGAATGTAATCACACCAGCGCACGGCTGAAAAATCATGCAGACTGAGACATATATTCATTCTAATCATGATTTTCAAATGGCAGAGATTAATAATTCATCATAATTGCCGTCATTTCTCCGTGTTTGCGGTGACTTTGCTCTTTATTGTGACGGGGCCACAACGTGCAAAGACAGACCACTCTTTGCTCTTATTTCTGTGTTCACGCGTTCACAGGAAGATTCGCCGTGTTTAGCGCTGAACTTTGCCGAAGCCTTCCTGCATGGATTTCCTTTAAGTGCTCCACTCTCCTCCAGCTTTCTAAAGACTCTCAGGTCAACTGCACAGGGAATTCAAAATTACCACAATGTGGGAATGTTTGCCTGCGCATTAGTTGTGCAGACACGCACACACACACCCACACACTCCAGTGGGCCGGTGTCACGTTGGAGGAGGTGTGAGTGATGATGTGGAAATTCGGTCTCCAGCAGAAAGAAAAGTTGATTTGTTGTCTCACCGAGAAGTTTGACAGGAAATTACCTCGCTGGTGTATCGCCATGGGAACGGTAACTTTCACACCCTCACAACGGTTTATTAATTTACCTCCGTGTTGAGCCTGATAATGTGTAGATCCTTTGTGTAGCGGGGAGTTTTGTTTTTGAGTCACTGATCAGAGTTGTTATTGACAATTTGGGAATTTACGAGTTGTTCCTTTGAAAGTAACCTGATGGACCATATGTTTGCGACACGCAGCCATCTGGGACGCCGTCCTTGGAAGCTGTTTGGCATCGAGCAGGTGATTGAATCACCCATCTGTCCGTCTACGCTGGCTTAACTTGGACTCGCGTCGTATCCTCCTCTCCTCTCCATGTCTGCCTCAGAAACTCTTCTTAGGCTGCGGCCATCTTGAATTTCACACACTCGCGGTCCTGCAGGCGATACGCCAACTCCATCGTCAGGAAAGTCTTTCACGCTGTGTCTTCATATATTTGTTGCCTTCTAGGATTTTCCTTGGTGAGTAGCAGAAGGAAGAGTGAAGGTGTTCAGTGTGAGAGCTGGTGGAACGGCAGCACGTGACGCTTTATTGTCAAGGGCTAAAAAGTACAGGCAAAGTGGGAGGAGCCAGTTCTTGAAGTGAAACTCTCATTCATTCCCCCATTGTCACGAGTCCGAGCCGCAGCCGGCCTCAGAAGCAGCACGGCTCTCGGTCCGAATGCTTCTGCTCCAGTATTTTTTTTCCACGGAAAATCAGAGAAAACAGAATGCCGAGCGGGCTTTAAAAAATCCGGAAACTCTCATTTACATGAAAGCCCCGAGTAATTGAGTCATCAGACGGGATTAGCAGACCTATCAAGTGTTTGCAGATATATTGTGGTCATTTTGTCATGCGGGTGAAAGCGATTTCTTCTAAAGGATCATGTTTCCTCCGAGGCCACCAATGATTTAAAAAAAAAAAAAGAACAAGAAGGAGGAAGAAAATGGCATTAGCAGCCTGTGAATGACAGTCTAAAAAATGGATTTTAATGCGAATAATCTGCTGTCCAAGCATGTATGCACTGTGACCTCACACACACACACACACACACACACACACACCCATGCTGATACACGAGGGGAGCACATTACTTTTTTTTTTTCTTGGATGTAATCTCAGCGAGTACAAGAGCCGTTAATGTCTAAATCAGAATCAATACATCACTTAATCAGTCAAACTCGTCTCTAATTTGTTTGTCACAATCAATTGGCGTGGCCGGAGCCGCTCGCTCCCCGCCAATTAAGGTGCGATGTGAGCAGACTGTAGCTGGCGGCGGCGGGCGGGTTTCTAAGCGGCCCCGCTGACATTATGATCTATCAAATGTTATGACCTTGGGGATATTAAGTAGAACTAATATGGAGGCAGCGGCTGAAACGGAAGGAGGACGATGATTTCTCACTCATGCACACGTTGAGGCCGATGTAATTAGAGCGCAGATAGTGCTCATTTACAGCCGTATCGCTCATTCGCACATGAATTTGATATACTTTTAACGCCAGAGTAGCGTCGGAGCGGTTGGACGTAATCTGCATTAACACACAATGAGGCGACGATTTCTAAAGCGCTTAAATCCTCGCCGGCATCAAAGTCATTGTGCGGTCGTCGGGAGTCAAACGTTTCTAGGAAAGAAGGGGAAGGAAAAAAAAAAAGAGGCTGTGGAACTTGTTACCCACAATCCCTTTATTACATTTTTACACTTAACTTGCTCTTCAGCGGCAATGAGCTTACAATGAGCGTTAGTCTAAGCCTGAGATCGCACGCGGCCGGCGTTCTCAGCGGCCAACGTTAAAGATTGTTGAGCCGCACGACGTCCTGACAGCAAATATTACAATAACAGCAGGGCAATTCTTTATTTTTTTTATTGACAGCACAGATCCTTTCATCTTTGCTGATCCTTTATGGAAATTGCGTGTCAGCAGCGGAGGGGCGATGACAACCTCAGGCGCTTATTATGCTTCACATAAAGCCACGGCATGAATACAACTACCCTTTCTTTTTTTCCTTTTTTTCTTCTACTATATACATCTTTGCTGCCCGCAGGACTCGGCGGAGGATTCTCTCATCCAAAAGTCTACAAGAAGTCCTCGCTCATTCCAGACTCATCTCTTATTAGTCCCTTTGAAACAAATTAAAGCCGAAGATGCTTACGTGGCTGAGATTCGCAGGTATCGCGCTCGTCTCTTCTAACAAGCCAGCCGATGTTGGGAAGCCTCTGCTGGGCTGGGCGATGTATTGATAGGAAAAATATATTGATATCTTTCTTAAACTAGATATGGAATGAGACCATATCATTTACATCGATTATATCCCTATACGTTATAAAGGAGAAGAAAATCTGTAATTTGATTTTAATAAGCTATTCAGTTGTCAGGCTAAACTAAAAAGATTGGCATTAGCTTCTATTTGTTAAAAAAGAAATTGGCCTATTTGAAGGTAAGGGCTATCTTTATTGAGGATATTTTTTGATGGCCACTTACATGGAGCTTTATCATTTCAAAAAAGTTACCCATGTTGTTATAAAGTATTTGTTAAGTTTGAATTATTTGAAGCAGGTGAAGAAACCTATTTATTTGTTTTTGCAACTGGTTTCAATAAAACTACCTGTGACATGTCATATTTTACTTTAAACATTTAGCTCACTTTCCGGAAAAAGTATGTATTTTATATCGATATTCAGCCTAAATATATCAGGATATGAGTTAAGGTCACTATCGCCCAGCTCTAAGGAGAACACATTTATCCACAAACGCATGGCGGTTGCCTTGGCAGCAGCACTGCAGAGATTCAAGGTTATCACCCCACAGTGATGACATACACTCGCTGTTCAACTCTGACCTTGTAGCCCCCAACTCCCTTTACCCTTCCACTGCATCCAAAGGCATGTAAAGGCTTCTCTGCCCGCCGGGAGGAAGTCATTTGCTCGAAACACCGCCATAAATCTGCCCGCCGCGTGCCGCCTTTGTTAGAAGCGCCACTTTTATCCGCAAAGTCGGGAGCAATCGCGTGTCTTTTATCTGCGCACACACACACACACACACTCTCTCATACACGCGCGATGGGGCTGATTGTGTCGCAATTCACGGCAGATTTAGAGGCAGGAACGGGCATTATCAGCAGTGTGAAAGCGGTGGAAAAGTCGTGATTGTCACCAGCATCTCCACCTGCTGCGACCGGAGCCCACGGTGGCGAATATCAAGTTATAGGAAGCAAACTTTACTCCACCTGATTAAACATTCATGCACCCTAAGCTCTTTTAATACATCTGTCTTCCCACTCTTATCTGCATGAAAAAGAAGAAGAAAAAACTCCTTGCAGTACTTTGTCAACCCCACGCGCCGTTAAAGTACAGCCGGGCGTATAAAATCTTTGCCGCAGATTTCCCTGTCAGCCCGCATGAAGAATTCATTTCCAAAAGCTAATATTCTTTAGGTGGAAAAACATTAAATCTTAAAAGGCTTTTGCAAGGTTCGCAGATTCTTATAAGGAAGTTCATTTAAAGCTTGCTTTCTTTTCTTTCCTTCTTGTACTAGAAAAAAGGTTTGACATTGGATACTCGCGCTCAACTAGCCACACAAACAGCGTCACTTCAGCACCTGTTTCCATGGCGACCACTAGAGGGCACGTGTCACTTTGCCCTTCATTGTTTCAGAGCAGTTTCAAGATTTGTAAACATTTGACCACTTTGACCTTTTAAACCCAATGTATTGTGGGTACTTTATACAGGTATCATATTTACTTTTTCTCACTGCTGTTCCATTGATAGAGGAAAAACTGTGGTTTAGCTTTTTGTTCTATACTGAAAGCGATACTATGCTAAGTTATTTTCATTTCAGGTGCACGTTTATTCTGTTTTTTACTCTAATCAGGACTTTGCTGGTCATTTTATCAGTGAGGATCAGCTGGAATCTATCTTGGTTTGAGGAAGTATTTAGCTCTGCTCTGCTCTGGTCCTGGAACTGTAACGAGAGACTTTCCTCTTTTTTTAAATAAAGGAACTAGCTCCTTTTTCTGTTGTCAGATTGATGTTTCGCTGTTTGTGGCATTTTGGACCGAATGCGCCAAGGCTCGCAAAACAAACCCAGCTTGCCGTCGCATTATGGTGGAGCAGGAGGTCACAAACACTATTGGTCAGTATTGATTTAAAATGTGCTTAATGAGCAGCTAATGGAGCGAGGAACCATGCAGGGAACAGTTCTGTCTTCGCTGAAATATGTCACGCCGAAGGTCCTTGCGCTGACGAGGGGGGATGTAATCCACTCACAAGATAAAGCCCACAGGAGCTCGCTCCGGAATTGGGGACAAATCCTCCCTCGCACTGATGTCTGCCGCCGGAGCCTTTACAGACAAAACATCCCGGGTTGCTTCTTTTCAATTCTAACCCCTCCACCCCCCCGACCCCACCCCCCCGCGCCCATCTGCATTCAGAATGTGATGAAGAGACGAGGCGGGTGAATTTAGGAGAGGGCTGGCAGGGGGGAGCGAGCGGCGGCGGCGGCCTTCGTCTCTGAGTGGAATCAATTACTTTTGCAAGTCGGGGGAAATGAGCGAGATCTGACCACCCTTGGACGACTCACTCACGGACGGAATCATAAAAAGCTGCTCGGGAGGGCCTTTGTGTGGAGGATTGACGGGTAGAACCGAGTCGGGCTGCAAACTTCTTCTCCAATCACGCCACGTTTGTTGAAAACGACCCGCCATTCTTCCCTCAGCTGCCAGACCTGCTTACGTAGTGACGCTCTGACAGCATTTTTTTGAGCTGCTGAAGAAGTGAAGGATTTCATCATCCAGCTCATGTTTACCCGCGGCGGAGGGTTGAATCGGGGGCGGCGAGGCTCAGCTGTGGGCACCTGAAGACGCTTCGCCTCTCAGCCAAGGATGGATGAGGATCCTCATTCGACCCTCTGAGGAGGAGGCATCGCTAATGTGGTTGTGTCGAATTAAGGAACCTGATGTTAATGTCGAGACAAGCAGCCTCCCGTGACTCCTTGCGGCGCCGCCGACGGAATGAATGAGGCTGACGGGCGAGTTAGTGGGTCGATGCCTCTGCAAGCAGGTGCCTCAGCAAGGTGAAAATGCAGCTAAAAACAAAGTTCAGGCAGAGCTGATGAGACGAGAGTTTGATCAACAAACTCGGGATGTTTCGAAAAGTTCACGCTTGTTTGGAGCTCCTGTCCAAAACCTCTGACAGTCCATCTGCTAGCCAGCTTGTGTCATACCGCTGCCTTGGCCTTGATCCTACACGTGGTTAAAGGGATAGTTCAGATTTTTTGGCATGAAGTTGTATGAGCTCCTCGCCATCAGTGTCGTTCATCAGCTGTGACTTTTCCCCCACTGCATCCTGTGCTGAGTTCTGGTCCGGTTTTTTCGGTGAAAGTAGTTCCGTCTAGTTGCTGGGGTCACACGGATAAAGCACTTTGCTCCAAAAAGACAACATGCGTTCAAAAGAGTCATCCATTTGTATCAGTTGCGCACACCTTTCCATCAGCTGAAGGAGGCGGAAGGAGATCGCTGCGATGCGTTTCCTTCCGAGCATATAAACTCTGTGAAACAGCTGATGGAAAGGTGGCGCAGTTATACGAAGTGACGGAAAATAGTACCGGGTGATCGCGAGGTCGGACTTCTTTTTTGCATCCAAGAATTCGGGATGCCAATGGATTACCCTTTTGAACGCATATTGTTTTTTGGAGCAAAGCGCTTTATCTGTGTGACTCCAGCAACTAGACGGAACTACTTTCTGCAACACCGAAACCGGGCCAGAACTCCGCTCACGGGACGCAGTGGGAAAAAAGTCACTGCTGATTAACCAGATTGATGGTGAGGATCTCATACTACCTCATGTCAAAAAATCCAAACTATGCCTTTAATAAGGCGGCACATACCTGCCAATCAGGGGGTCTCTGAGTGGTCCTTTGCTCATCCAATAACCTGATGGCCTGCGGTCTCAATCGGTGAAAAAGACCAACCGTGATCTCTGTTGCAGAGGGCCGGCTAATTAAACCGCAGCTGGTTGTGTGTCACGTTTCATTTTTAATGAGCAGCATAAAAAACATAAGCGAGCGGCAGTTTGAGGTAATTCCGAGCACCATTCCGATGCAGCTAATGCTCACAAAGCCCAGTTTAAGGAACTATCCGAGCTGAAAAAAACTTCCATCCCTGGTGCGGTGGGGGGGGTCAGAGATTTGGTGGGGGGGGGGGGCGGAGGGAGGGGTTCGTGTGGCTTCGCTGAAAATGGAGGTCATAGATCTGTTTGTTTGGGGATTAGGCCGGGATTAGGCCTCTAATTCCCTTCCCTCGTGTGCATAATTGAAAAATGTGTCTGCCCATCGAAGGAAGATGAGAGGCCCCGGTGCCTGAGCCCCTCGCCACTCTCCCCACGCTCCGTTTTTTTTTTTAAGGCTGATGAGCTGCGAGGCAGAGAGAGAAGAGTAGGAACTTTTAACAATAACGTTCGCCAAAGTCCACAATTGTATTCGGCCCGGCGGCTGGCGGATTGTCCTTCGCTGCTATCGCAAGCTTTTTATGAATGAGAGTCAATGAGGAGATAACAATTATTTCCTGGTCCAGTTTGAATTGTGCCCTGGATTTCACATATGTTGTTTGTAGTTTTTAAAGATACAAAGAAGACCTCGATTTAGCGCGGAGGAGATTGATAATATTAGGTTTTGTGTGGGTCCCCTTTGTGAACGACAGCTCTTCACTGCTCTCGACGCCAACGATACACGTCACCACCCGCACTGGGAACTATGGAACAGACGTGGCGATCTCTCTGCTCCACTTGACCGCCTTTTCCCGCATCGAAAGAGGTGACAATCATTAGAAGTCGGGGCATGTGGAGAGTTTCAGTGATGCAGATGGCGAGAAACGGAGGGAAAGAGCGTTGACATGACATCACATACGCGACATGTAGTCTTTCTCATTGTGTTTAACTAATGCAATTGCACAATAAACGCTCAAACTCCTGACATGAAAAATTATCATTTAAATCCACAAACAACATATGTGTACTCTGGGCCGTATAACTACTGGGACCAGAAAATAATTACTTTCTCTCCATTGAAACCCATTCATTTTTTACGATCTCGTGGAGCCGATGTGTGGAAGCACGAGCCTGGAAGTTTTTAATTTGGTCGCTGTTATCGTTAGTCTTTGGTCTTTTGTGAAAAAGAAACAGCCAGATTTTTTTTTCTAACACTTGGGTTGATATGTGATAAGCTTTTAAAAATAAAAACATAGCACAACAGTTAAATATGTGTATGTATTTGCATATTCAATCCTTAGTACATTCCTTGATAAGTATATAAATGTTTCCTTCATGAGTATGTGAGTACGGAATTTCTAGACAAGCGCTTAAATAATGCGTTACATTTTCACTAAACCTGTGAACTAAATGAAATTCAGACGAGTAAAATATGACTAAAACTAAATAGCATTTTCGTCAAAAGACTATGACTAAGAGTAAATCAAAATGTGCTGTCAAAAATGAACACTGCTCATACATGTCGGTCCGAAGGGTGGTCTACCAGAAGGGGTGGGACTTCACCACTCCATTGTGTTTTATATCCCACTGTGATGTCATGGGGGGGGGGCGAGTGATGGAGCGGCCAGATATGTTTGAGCATAAATCAGAAGGGACGCAGCGCTGAGAGGGAATCTTTTACATGTCACGTGCAGAGACGTCTGCTGGAAGGTGGAAATACGTCGGGAGCGCGGCCGTAAATCCGGCCCGACTGTCCAGACTTTGGTGAGAAATGTCGGGTTTAGACGCCATTTCTCGCCTACCCTTCAAACGCCCGGGACAGGATTTCCGCCCTTTATCTTTCACTCTCGACTCGAGCACTCGGCCGCAGATTGAGCCGTCACTTTTTCTGCAGCCGGGCCGCGGCCGGTGAGACGCTCACATGAGGAATAAACCCCCGGAAAGGATTTTGGGGAGTGGCGGTTCCTCGGAAATCGTTTAAATGGGGTTGTACTTTCTGTGTTCTATTTAATAATTAAAGCTCCTCCATCCCTCAACATCCGTCGCCGGCGTGTGAATACAAAGTGGGCACAGAATGAAAAACTTCACTTAAAGCGAATTTAAATGATTCTTCCGTGCGTTCGGGAATCCTGCTCAGGACGGCGTATCTGTCTTATCGTTTCCCCGCCGGGCGAGTGCTGATAACGGAGGTGTCGCGAGACATTTGATCTCTGCAGTTAATTGAGAATTAGGCCATTAAATGGCGTGTGGGTGCGCGTTCAGGCCTAATTAATTACATGCATTTGTCCATTGAGGAGACGTTTAATTGAAATGCAGATTCGAGGAAGTGAGTTTATCAGGATAGCAGGAATGTTTTCACCTTTTTAAAAAGAGTCTGAAAAGCCGGCGATTAGATGAGTGCGACTGATGACCTTTCCCTGGTTTCTCCTGTACACTTTAATTAAAATTTATCCTCAGAGGCCAAAAAGACCTTTCTCTCATTTGGGTGATGTATTCCCCAGAATACAAAGCGCGATTAAATGTGACCAAAGCTACATTCAGCCAAATAGTTGCTGCTGCCGCCGACTCGCTCGGGGCGAATGTGAGACAATGTGAGTCGAGTGAGAATCACCACAGCGTCCGTTTGCTCCCATCACATTTAAAATCTGACACATGGAAGGTTTATCAGAAGTGTTTATTTGATAGTTGCTTTGTGTTGCCAAATGGTCTCTGTCGCTAGTTGTGAAATTGCTTTTTTAGCCAGATTTTCTGCCGTTGTTAGATGATAACAACTTGACTAAGGTAATATAAGGTTACGGTAATATTATGATAGTTATGCCCTAGCTAAAATAAAAAGTGTGCTGTTATCTTTAAAAATCGATTTCACCATGCAGTTTGTACCTGTGACTACGGCTGGGCATCGAAACAACCAAGTACCAAGTAGTATCGAAACTGCGCCTGTCAAACGATACCTGCAACGGTTGTTTTTGTCCCCAGACAAAAAAAGACTCTCTATGGTTTTCCTGGCAGCCAATTTAAGCCGTAATTTGAGCACAAAATGTATTTGTGTAAAAATCTTTTGAATGGGGAGGAGTGCTGACATTTGCACAACTGATTGCTTTCTATTCACATGATTAATATTGAATGAAATAACAAAAATGATCAAATGAAGTACTCAATTGGTATCGTGTCGTTTTAAGGGCACTGGTATTAAAACATTCTAAACGATACCCAGCCCTACCTGTGACGCCCTCAAACACTTTATTGATACATCAACTCTGCAAAGCTTGTTGTCCAAATGCACGGTGTTTAGCGGCGGCGGCGGCGCCCCGGCTAGGGCTGAGGTCACGGTTTGTGGGTGCTGAAGCGTGAAAGGTAGCGGCGAGTCTCCTCGCAGAGAGAAGGCGGTGTTTGGCGCTGCTGCTCCAGTCTCTGTCAATACAGCGGTCGTCCTAACAACCGCACACAACCGGGTTCGACTGCGGACGCGAACTTTGCTGCTGTTTATGGTCAAATGTGAATTGCATTATCTAATTGTGCAGTGTCGGCACGAGGCGTGTGTGTTGCTGCCGTCACTGTCGGCTGTCAGTTACGCTTCAGGTTTGCTCTCTGATAACGGCGTCCCCATGGGAACGCAGCGCCTCCAGCCCTTTTAGCAGAAGCAGGCGAAGAAATAGAGAAAGGCTATTAACCCGGCCGATCTGCAGTCTGGTCCGGCTCGAGGCTTTCATACATCATTGCCCCCCCCACACACACACACACACACCCTCACCTGTCTCATTGTCGATAGCTGCCGTGATATCCAGACTGACAGATCTTGGAAAAACTTGTGCAGCCTCGCTTCTCCTCCTCTTCCTTCTTCTTCTCCCTCCCGTTCGATTGTCGGTGTTTTGAATTTCTGCCACTCGGAGAGACGCACGGCCAAGACACTTCAACCGTTTTCCAATACGCATTATCCCCATCTACCTCATTTCACCGGAGCACTTCCCATTGTTCATGTGAAATTACAAGAAGCATCAAAACACAATCAATAGAAAACATTCATCCATCTGTAGTATTTTTTAAAAGATTTCTCCCCGCACAGAGCAGAATACCCAGACGTTCATTGTCCATTTGAGTCGAAAAAATGGAAGGACACAAGTGTGTGCAGCCTCCAACTGCCGATTCATCTCTGCTGCTGGGCTGTGTTAATGCAATCCATTAAAAGCTATTTACTCCTGCTCGATTGCGGAAAAAGGGCCGTGTCCATCTGTTTGAGCTTCTGAACAAGGCTTTTTAAGGGAAAAATCCAAGTCAAGTGGAGTTTTACGGTCATGTGGCCCTCACCATATGGCCTGTGTGCTGCCAGACAGAAAATCCTTCATAAATGGTGATCAATCAATAGACTTCATTGGAGTAAAACCCCTATTGTAAGAAATCTTGTGAACACTATGTTTTTAAAAGAAAGTATAAATGAGATGACAGATTAGGAAGCAACAGTTCAATGAGCATAAATAATTGCAAAGGAGGAAATACAAGTCTGCATGTGGATCAGCTGGACTTATTAAAGACTTTGGAAGGGTTTCAAGTGGGGAGGTAATTTGTTTCCATCCAGGTTTAATCCAGAGCACGAGGGGTTAAGTGGTTGGCGTGAGTCCAAAGAATGGATCGGTGTTGGGGGGGGTGGGGGTGCGGTAGCTCTCAGCTGCTCAGAGGAGGAAGGCCTCACGTTACTCTGTAACCCATTTTTCCCCCAATGGGGATGGCAGTACCATTTTTCCCAGTATCACTTTGTAGTCTTTGATGGTTCTCTAATGCACCAATAATATATTTCCTCCTCCACCTTTGAGAAATTGCCCAAATATGCCCCATTTTATCAAATTTTTGTCCTCGTACGGGCCCCGACAACATCTAACACTGCTTTTTCAAAGTGGCAATAAAAGGTCTCCCACCGGTGCAGACTGCCAAGGTGGATAATGTAACGGACGTCTTTGTGTTGGTTTTACTTGTAAGGTTTTAAAAGTATCGGCTCCCTCACGTATGTCCAGTGTTTTCCCCAATCACGTCCACAGATTTCCTTTTACGAAGACCGTTTGAGGACTTAATAAGAAGTCTCGTGGTGTGCAAAGCTCCACTTCTCGGGAATAATTAACCTACCGTGTCCATTAGCGGTGACCTCTACTGGACCCCAATTCACACCTGGTAATAAAAAAACACAATGTGTACCGTTTTAGGGGTAATAAAAGATTCCAATCCATCGTTCACCTTTACCTTATGCCCGTGTTCACCTTGTCCTCATTAAAATTGGTCCCTTCATGCAAAACGGAATCAAAAGGTACCGTATGTATAATGGCTTCTGGCTCCGATAGTCCTCTTCGATGAGCATTAAAATGTGTTGAGCGTTAAAATTGTCACTGAGCAACATTCAGGGCTTAGAAATCCAGCAAATTAGTGCTAACATTATTTGCATTTACTTCAGCATGTAGATTGGAAAGTGTGTGTGCTGCCTTCCTTCCACCACTACCAAAGCTATTAAAGCTAATAAATGTCAGAATATTGATTATCTATAACTGCAAAGTTATGTTACCCATAAACTGGACGATAAGCAGCACATCCACTTGAGGGCAGTGTGCAAAGAAGGCGAGATTGAGATGATTTGCCTTGATGAAGACGATGTGTTGTTAAGCTACACTGCGCCTGTGATTGTCCGAGTCATTGTATCTAATACTGAGCATAAATAAGCTTTAACACAGATGTTTGTGTTTCTTTTTCTTCCTCGGATTCCTTCGCATAAACAAAAAGAGAGAAAATTGCCTTTCATCATAGCACATCACGGTTTGAAAGAAAAGGGGTTGAATTTCCATTTCTAGCACGGAATACCAATTTCCATGCTGTTTTGCTCTCATCTTCCAAAACAATGTACCCAAATTTCATCAGTTTTTTTGTTGTTTTTTTTTCAGCTGTTATGGATGAAAACAAATCTAATTTTATAAACCCTTGTTGCCTCCCTCTCTTCATGAGGACGTCCTTCCAATTCTTTTGGTAGAAGAATTATTGTAATTTCGGCTAATGGAGGGGGAAAAAGTTTCTTGCTAGCTGAAGCGGCGGTGGTGGGCTGCGTGACTGTATGTATGGCGTAGCCTCGGCCCCCCCCGGTGTGGCCCATGGTTTACAGTGCCCACATTATGGTCTTATCAAGCCGATGACAATAGACACGCTGCATGATGGTGGCTGCAGGGCTCCTGTAATTGGAATGGACAAGGTCAAGTGCGGCACTCCCACGTTTGAAGAGAGCGGAGTGTGCTTTTTCTCCAGCCCTAACTATGACGCCGACTCAACCTGACATCTGTTGATCCGCGGCCGGGGCCAGGCTGCCGGGCAGGCGGCCGGCGATAGCGGCTCGGCCGAATCTGCACTCGCCGGAAAATGAACCCGACGTGTTTGCACGCGGCGAGGAAGCGCCAAGTGTCGTGAGGTGAGAAAACATGTTTACTGGCGGCGGGAAATCAGAGGAGCACATTTCATCAGCGATCAGTAAACATGTTTACTCGACAGAAGTGTTTGTGCCGGACTGATAAGAGGTTTGTCCTTAATGAAAGACGGCAGGGACCCCCGGCGAGGGGGGCGAGTGGCATGGGCGGGCGGCGCTCATCGGGGCATTGCCCGGGATGCTGAGGGTGAAAATCGTATAAGCTGCGGGTTGATGTTTATAAACATATGGTGAACCAGGGCTGAGATAAGAGTTCACAGGAGGTACACTGGGATCTAATATTTAGCTGTCAGGATGATTAGTATTCAAAGAAAAGGTAGTGTGACGCACCAGCTTAATGAATTTGCATTATTCATCAGGACTCTGCAAAGTTGCTGTGGGAAGCCCCCGTGTTTGTTTGGAGCCCATGGGAAAGTCCTCCTGTAGAAGCACCGTTGAGTGGTGCTTGAAAACTTTTTTGCTTGCAGCCGCCCAAAAAGCCCCAAAGTGCTGGCTCTTCAAAAAAATCAAGGATACACTTGTCTAAAATAGTGAACTCAAATGACGGCACGTAGATCACAGAGACTGTTATGTTGTGAAAAGGTTGAGGATTTCCTGGAGCGAAATAGCAACCGTCTACCTGTAACGTGTGATGAGTAACGGCCCCCACTGCTAATAGGAGGCGTCGTTTGTCATCACTAAGCTGTGTTAATTAGACGGCGTGTGTACACCGGCCCAGGGGGGCTCTGGGGGAAATGACAGCATCAAAAATGTTTGGGGATTATTTTAAACTCAAATCTATGCACACTATATAGGTAGTGAAGTTTTATATTCATCTGAAAAGATTTAGCTCAATTGGTTGACACCCCACTTTATTAATTACTTTATTATTAGCAGCTCCCAGTGCAACATAAACAGGAAGCTGACACTTAGATCAGTTAGCATTGGTTAGCAAAATGTCTGACTCCTGCATGCTAATGCTGTCTCAGTCATGTCTGTTAAAAAACATATAAACCTTTTTTTTTTTTTTGCCTGCTCCATGCTATCATTTCCATATGAGTCAAATAACCTTGTGAGCGTCAGTGCCCTGATTCTTGTTTGCGAAGCCAGCAGGGTCGCCCAGGGCAACGAACAAGCCGGAGCCGCCCCTGCTAATATCCAACATGGATGTGTAGGTCGTCTCACCCATGTATCATCTTGTAGCAGGGTGATGGCGTGCACATGTCTTTTCCTGTTTCAGCCGCCAAAAAAATATCAGTCCCGGCTGCTTTAATTCGAAAAACAGATTTGTGCTCACAGTGCGCCGCTGCCCCGGTGCTCCAAACCCTCTCGCCTGCAACAACAGTCCAACTGCAAATAAACACACAGCCTGGGCGATGTGGCAAAAACCAACATGCTCTGCAAATAAAACATTCTGTTCACCCACCGACCGCATCGCGCCGGGACGGTTGATTTTCACCTAATTGGGCGTCTCTGCTGCTGCTCCACAGACTCTGGGCGCACAGATCATAACTTCATCAACGCTGGGAGCAGCGCTGCGCCCACCTGCTCCACTGCTGCAGCTATTTGTTCATTTTGTTGTTGTTTTGTTTTGTTTTTTGTATTTCCACCGGTGCTGCGGTGGATTTGTGACGCACGCCCATGTCAGGTCAGTGACAATACAATTATGGGCCGGATCACAGAATCCCTCGCCGCGCCTCACGCTGTGTTAAATTTGTACGTTTCTGGAGGGGAAGATTTGGTCTCCTTTTCTTCCAGCCGGATTGTGAGTCAGTGGATGGCAGCCTCCTCATTGTCAAAGCGTAAACAGATGGGAGGAAGGGAATGTAACATGACAAGGCATCATATGCACTAAACAGCCTTTTTTTGTGTGTGTGTCGGGGGCGGGGGGGGGGGGGCTGCAGCAGTTGTGTCGCGAATGGGCGGAAATAAACAAGCGTTATCGCGGTTCTTTCTTCTGACTTCTTCTCTCACAGGAGATTAGGAACCGAGACGCTTGGCTGTGGCTGAGAAAAGCTCCTGTTCTGGGGACTTTGGGTATCCCAGTGCGTGTTTTTGTTTTATTTTTTTAACAAAGAGGTATTAAAAGCAATTACACCAGCAAGATAAGCATAATTAGCACAGCATGATACACCAGCTCGGTTTTTTTTCTTTTTTTAAAGGAATTTCCAGCCCAGTCTGTCATCTTGTTGCGCTTCAGCAGTTTGCTGGCTGGTTCCCAGTACAAACCTTTGCACTGGTTGTCGATCTGTCTCACTTAGCCATTCTTTATTTACACCTGCAGTTAATGTGTCCCCGGGAAAACAGACACAGGAAGCCCCTCTCACCTCGTCATTTATTCATCAAACTTTTCCCGACTCTCCGCCCCCCCCGAGTCTTTGCTTATATTTACCTCCTGACCTCGGCTGGGGTTTCCAGCAGCACTCGCCGCCGCCGCCGCCGCCGCCGCCGCCCGCAGGCTTAAGATAGGCACAGAAAGTGCGTGGCTGGTTTCCAAACTTGGGCGGTGACAGCCCAACAACGCCGGCGACTCCCTCAGAGGAGTCGAGGCAAAACTATTTATAAAGGGCTTTTAACCAGCAAGTTTGTCACAAAGTGCATCACAGGCGGAGGATGAAAAAATGATGAAGAGGAGCCTCACAACGAGGATGATGGGACGGCGGATGATTGAGGCGATGCGGTGATGAGCGGCAGGCGGAGATAAAGCAGGTAGCATGTTGGCGCGATGTTCACCGGGGGAATCACAAACCCACCAGCTGTCTGCGTGTCAGAGGCCTGCGGGGAAAAAGCATTTGTCATCTTCACCCCTGTTTCATTCCTGACTCTGGCTCACGACTTTGCCAACGACTCCCCGGGAGAAAACTACAAACTCGGCGCCTCCTGCTGTGAAGCCTCTCGCGTGTGCACGTTATAAATACGGCGGCGCTGAGGTGTGCAGCCGGCGCCGCCTCGCCGCGACCGCACGCCTCCTCCATCTGCCGCATCTACGGAATTAAGACCCTACGCGAGTCTCTTAAAGGGGATTACGTCTCTTATCGGTGCACGTTCTCTGCCGGAGAGGCGCGGCTCTCCTCTGCCTGCATCACAGCTGCTCCCGCGTTCCTCAGATGGATTTACGGGGGCGGAATTTCCCACCTCTCTCCAAAATTTCCCAGTTCTTTCACCTGTTCAAGGACGTGCAGGCGATAATCGACACAAACACACCTCACTCGTACCGTTTCAAACACAAAGTAAATCAACATTGGCCAACATGGAGTAGGTCATTTTCAAAGTCTGAAATTAACAGGAATTTTCTGGAAATTTTCTCGAATTTACAGTGTATGACCTGCATTTACCTGGTCATATCCATGTATAACTATGAAGCATTTTGGTTTGTTATAAGCAGACATGCATGCAAACGTGTCTAATGCAATATTTTTTAAATGACTTTTCCCTGACTGAGTCTAACTGTCATGAATATAGGCATCAATATCTGTCATGCAAATATGCCAGTTTTTACAACTGTAGAACTTTGGTTTCTTTCACAGAACATCAACCATGAATGGTGAAAAATAAAAGAAGGCTCAGGTATTTACTGTGCAAAAGTCCAAGATAAATTCCAAATGTTCAAAAATGTCAAAATATTCAGTTTAGCATCGTCTTCAATGCTGCTCTCTCGCTCTGACTGGTGACAAAACACGAATTGCATTACAACTAATGTTGCTCTACCAGCCCAAACTCTGGTGCTTCGTTTCTATGTTGTCTGAAACGCACCTTGCATAACACAGAGAAAAAAAACCAACACGATGTCTTTGGTCTGATTGGTTTAAAACGGCGCCGCGAGCAGCACCGAACGTGCAGAGGAACAGCTGTGAACATTTTCCAACCAGCCGCATCTTCAGCAGCTACATCTCCGCCCTCTTTCATCTCCGAGTTCACACGTCTTTTTTTCAGGGGGAGAAAAGCGAGTCGGGTCGTGTGGATTTGAGCGAGCGCGCCCGCGTTAACGACCCTCGCTGAACTGTATTGAGAGAATGTGATCGGTCTCACCCCCGTGGTGCTTCTTTTTTTTTTTTTTTTTTTTTT
>CAESWR010001198.1:339246-352279 GCA_903171835.1 Mullus surmuletus
CAACAAAGAGCTTTGAGAGCGCGGAATGCGGAGAGCAGACAAGTTGGGCCGAGCGGGACTCTGACGCCTGGATCAGGGGTTGTGATGAGAGGCGTGGCCTGGCTGATCGATGCAGCTGACTAATGTGGCGGCGAACGCGGGCGGCATTATGAGCGCTGCAATTATCACCATCGACTGCTGTTTGGAGAGAGGTGTGTGTGTGTGTGTGTGTGTGTGTGTGTGTGTGTGTGTGTGTGTGTGTGTGTGTGTGTGTGTGTGTGTGTGTGTGTGTGTGTGTGTGTGTGTGTGTGTGTGTGTGTGTGTGTGTAGGGAGGTGCGACACCTCATTGTGCCGTGGATAAAAACTTAACAAAAGGTGGCGTAATGCACAAAAGGCTGATAAACACCGCTCAGGCGTTACGGCACAACAAAGCCGGGCTGGAAAATAAAAGGAGTTTGCTTGTGAGGGTCTGAAGGAGACAGATAAAGGGGGGACGGGGATAGAGAGCGGCGCCGGTGATTGGCCGTCCTAGACAAGCCAAGTCGAGGTGAGACGGCGAAGTGTTGTTGTTTGGAAGTCTGAGACCCAGAAAATCGATGAGGGTAAATCAGAACTTTTTCGCCACACTGCCTCAAAGTGCAGCAATTTTATTTCCCCCCCTACTTCCTTTCAAAATACATCCTACAAGGCTGTATTAACCTTCCCGGAGAAAAGACTTCCCAATCATTTTCTGCTTAAAAGCTCCAAAGGCCAGAAAAAGAATTTCAGACCAAATAAAAAAAAAAAGGGAAGGAGACCTCTGTGATGGCGGCTGGACTTTGTTCTTTGGGCTGCGACACTTGGGCTGAATCCCATTTCTCCTCTTCACCCCCTCCCCCTTTGCCGTCCCCTTGCCCCTCCGTTTTGAGGGGGTGGAAACATTCCGTTTTCACTTTTCAACAGTGCCAACAAACTTTGTTGCTGGAACAAATGTACTCAGGGCCGCAGGGCAGCAATAGGTGAAGGACCCTCCTTACCTTTCATCGTTGCTGGGGGGTGGGGGCGGTGGGTGGTCTTGAAGGATTTTGAAGTTTGCCCGTTGGTTGCACCCTTATTTTCTGCCCTAGTTTCAATTGTCGGTTTTGGGGTTTAAGCGATCGTAGGCTGCATGGGGGTCCCGCTAGCCCCGCCTATCGCTCCGCCCCTGCTAGCCAGCTGTAGCAGGTCAACATGCCGTCGTCAATAGCGATAGTTGCCATGGTTCTGGCATTATTCGACAGATATATTCGACACATACGAGTGCTGCTGGACCCGTTTTCGGGTTGTATATTTTGAAAAAAAACGTTTTGTTGTAATGAACGTTAACTGAGCTAATCAGTTCTCGGATAACAAGCTTAGTGGATTTACGTGTTAAACTTTTCCGTATTTTTGAGCATGTATGAGGTAAATACTTTTACCATCCAAACCCCTCAATTACTGGCTCCATTAGCTCCGCGGTCAGATTTCACAAGCTAACCTTGAAGTTAGCAGTGACATAAAAATACGCAAAATAACTACAATTGGTTTGTTTTTAGCCGCAGTTGTGACCTGTCCTGCGGGGTCTGGTTACCATGGCACCACCATGATCGACAACAAAGACCAACCAGGAGACGCCTCGTCTGTTTGCTACATCAACTGAAAAGATGGGATGGAGCGGGGTTAGCTGATTAGCATGCTAACTCCTGGAGATATCTCTGCAATACTTTCCGTTGTTAACTTCATCACCGTATGTTAATGAGCACAGCTAGTTTGTGAGTTTGAATCCCAAAATTCCCTTAACAGGCCTCATTGGGATGCAGCCGGCGCGCTCTGTGGATTCCTCTCGCTTTTCTCTCTCTGTGTAAAACTTTTACATGCGCGCTGTCGTAACCTGATTAATTCAGCGTCATGCTAAGAAGAATTGGATTAAGTCGAGCCGAAATCTGCTCAAATGTTCAATTTATTATCGGCCTGCCCTTGTGACACACCATGACACATCATGGTGCGTTTGCCAGAGTGGCAGATTGGAAAGTTTCAGCAACCCAAAAACCATCAGAAGCGTCAATATTCACGTCTGGTTTAATCCTGTTAAACCCTGACGTTACGTGCTCGGCGTTCCAACCACTTTCTCCTCCCACACAGGAAGCACAGTGACTCCCAACTACCTGGACAACTCCACGTCCAACGTCGGACCTTGGTGCTCCTGCGTCGCCAGCGGCAACCACCGGGAGCAGTGCAACGACTTCCTCACCTTCTTCCACGACAACGTCTGCCTGAGTGAGTAACGCTGGCTGCAGCTTTCGGGGAAATGGCGCGCGGGTTGATGCGTGTCGGGACTTCTTGGAGCGGGGTTTCTCAACTCGAGGGGGGGGGCGCGACCCAAAAGTGCTTCCCAACAGCAGGTGGCGATAACGCGCTCTAATGTTTGACACCTGGCAATTTACAGCTCAGAAGAAGACCTGGGAACCTTCTATAGACGTTCCAGTTCTTCTTATTTCACGGCGTAATTACAGAGGGTGTAAAGTGTGTAGCCAAGTTATGGTGAAGCGCTGCTATGATACCGATTACATCAAGTATGGTTTTTCCTTCATTGATGACAGAAAAGGACAAAAACCGCGGTCGAAACCTTCTTGGAAAACGAAACACGCTTCTCTCAAAAATAAACCTGCCGAGTACTTGCGGAGAAAGTTGCAGACTGCGATGTTGTGTATTATCTCAGGTTCAAAATCTTCTTTTGGGTCGCGGCCCGTCATTGAGAGGTGATGGTGCTTCGCCAAGTCAGACCAGTCGAGAACCACCGTCTTAGAGGAACTTTTGTCTGGAAGTGCAGCAGAAACAAACGTGATCTCCACACTCGAGGTCAGACGCAGCCAGCAGAGCTCACGCGGTGAAGTGAACAAACCACAGGAAGTATTTGGCCTTCAGGAAGCTATTGGTCTCATCGGAAACTCGTACTGCTTTGTGGTTCACGACGCTATTGATGAGGATAGTAAGAGACTAAACACCCATTTCGCCATCAAGTTCCTGACATATTTTTCCAGTGTTTGAGGATTTTCTGGAGTTTACAATTGGCTCAGTGGTGTTTGGAGGGACGTGTAATCTGCCGCCACCGCCTGTTGATGCTTCCAGCTTCTGTTGTAGCTTTTATTCATCCAACAACAGCAAAGCTGAGATGATGGGAGATCATCCCTCTGAGTGAGTGATGGCGCAGATGACAGAAGAATGACAGCGGTGACAGAGTAACACAAACTGTGGCTGCCGGTGTCGCGCCGCACACTGGAGTTTATTCTGGGTTATTATGGTTTGTGGGTTTTTTTTATTATTTCTATAACAACAGATGATGACTTCTTACCCGGCTGTCGGAGTGACTAACAACACCAAGGACGCCGCTGACAGAACAAAGCGAAGCACGGCTGCCGTCACCAGCTGACAAAACACAATGTCAGTGTTTGTTAAATTTACACAAGGCCGCGTCTTGGTTCTGCCGCCGCAAGAGAAGGGAGGCGTCACTGTCGCCGCAAGAGGCGTCTGAGCCCGCGACCTGCCACGGCCGAGCCGGAGCCGGAGAGCGAAGCCGCAGCCGCTGAGGCGCTCGCGTGTGAGCATAGTATTCACATCGTAATTACAGACGGGAGCCGGTTTGGAGCCGGAGCCGGAGCCGTCGCCGATCATTTCCTCCCACACCTGCTGTTTTCTTCCACCGGTGATAACCAAACAATGGCGGCCGCTCACACCGAGCATCAAACCGCAGCGTTTTTCCACTTGTCTCAAACTGTGAATCTCTCAATCGCCGCCTCCGATGAAAACAAATGATGTGAGAAGAAACAGCAGGATTTGGGGGCTGTGATGGTCTTTTTACCGAAGCTGTGAAATGTTTCACTTTGATATTCAACAATGCTGCCGTCTGGAAGCTGATATTTGAGTAAAGCCTCCATGGATGGTTTTAATCAAACAAAGTACGTAACCTGAGGGTCCGGGTTTGAGGTGTGCAGCCCCCTGTTTGATAATATGACCCTTCAAGACCCCTGATTTGATTGGTCCCCAAACGCTGGACCTGCTGATCCAGCTACAATGCTTTTATTGTGTAGATACGATGCTTTTATTTCGTAAGTATCGTCTCATTTATGCACCTAAAGGTGTTTTCAGACTTCCTTTAATTGTCAATCTTGTGCAGAACAGAGAACAAGAGTACAGTTAACATTTGAATTTGTCAATTAAATCAAGGCATTATAAAAACCATTAAGGCAGATCATAAATACTAGTGCTAAAAGTAACGCTGAAATATAAAGTGCGTAATAGACAGCCAGCCAGACGCTTCCCCTGCGACATTATTTCACAACACTTAGCTCACATTTCCCCATTTTTCACCCAAGGTTCTAAAACCAAACCAGTTGAGTGTCTTTGAGGATGCTGACTCAGGAGGAGCCGGTCGGATGGAGATCTCTGCTATATTGGAAAGTCGATACAAAATTGTTTTCAGGTTTATCAAGCCGACCTGCTGATTCCATATTTGAAGCGAATATCTAAAAGGCTGGATATGAAATAGTAAAACTTTACCTTTTGCCTCTTCTCTAAAGTTGGTCAGAGAACAGTTTTATTTTCACCAAGAATTCTGGAATGAAGTGAGTTTAATTTCTTATGAGGCATCGAAAAACGCCTGCAAGTAAGATTGAACTTTTGACGTTACCTGCTTCCTTTCCGACTGTGCTGCGAGTGTGTGTGTGTGAGTGTGTGAGTGTGTGTGTGAGGTTATACGAGCAGTCGTTGGAACCAGCTGATAGAAGAGATGATGTAAAGGCGAGCAAAGATGATCCCTCCCCCCCCCCGAGAAGCTGCGGCTGTAGATGCTAATGACTCTTCAGAAGCATTATTTCCTTTTTCCGCCGACAAAAGTCGGTAAATGACTCGCGGTGATTGTTCTCCCAAATGGGATCAAAGGATCGAGGCGGCGGCGGCAGCGGCTTCCTGGTGGGCAGGTCGCGCCTCACTGACGATGAGGAGGGAGCGGCGGGAATCGGGCGTGTTTTAGTCACGGAAAAGTTCAACAAACTTTGCGAGATCTCGTCAGTCTGGAGGAATGAGTTTTTGCGGCCGTCGGGACGATCGATAACTGTCACGTCGGAGCTTTGCGGAGGCAGGAAGTGATGAGCTCTGCACTAACGGCCCCTCCAAACTTTAGCTTTTTCTTTAGCCGGCACATTTTGAGCAAACTAATGACGAGTGTCGGGGTCGTGACTCCAAAGTTCCGCCAAATTGAGCGGCGCCGCATTCCCACGCAACTTTGTTGCTATTGGTTACCCTTCAGAATCTGTTTCCTCATAGATTTAACAATAATAATAATAACCATCATAATCATAATCAGCACCTTTCAAGAAAATTAAAACAACAACAAAGTCCAGCTGGAGGGATCAGCACCCGAGCGATTGGCCCCGCCCCCTCACTGCCAAACACAACAAAAGAGCATTTTAACAGTAAACAATAAACACTAAAAGAACGTTTTAACAGCAATAGACAAAATGAAACGTTATAAAATCAGAGATAATATAAACAAAGATAGATTTCTACATGATCAGACCTTTTTTTGCTACCACATGAGGCTTCCAAAAAAGTGATGTAACGTTGCCGCACAAAGTCCTCCACATTGGCTGAATCCCAGTCGAACGAAGCTGACAGCCCATAATTCTTTGTCTTTTGGTTTGTTGTTTTTTTTTCATGCCTTTATTGTTCTTTTTAACACGAGCGTGAAAAAACAGCCTGCTGGCAATCGGCAAACGCGGCGGCCGTAGATCAACACTTTCACCTGATGAAAGGCTGCCGGCGGCGCCCAGACAGCGAATCAGATGTAAATGACGGGGCGGTGAGTTGATTCCGCCCGAGTCGCCACATATGTTCCTGCGCCGCCTGATGGATGTCTTGTTTTTCCATCAAACTCTTCATGTGCAGCCGCGAGTCGCCCGGGAAGCTCCGGCGTGCTGGGAAACAAACCTCAGACTGTCTGGCATCGTTTCCCTGCGTCAGAGAGAAAAATTCAACCCAAAAAAAATCTAATAAAACATCCCCCCCTGCATCCCCCCCCCTCCCCAAAGCAGTGCGATAACATGGATGAACACGCCTGTAATGGCCGGGCTGGTCGGCGGAGCTACTCCTCGCTGACCGCCGCTCGTCACTGTCATCGTCCTCAGTGAGACGCCTCCTCCGGCTCCCCTTGGCGTCCAGGATTATTTGGCGCCACACAAACACACACACACACACACACACACCAGCAGCATGGACCGCATGCTGAGGCAGGACTTCAGATGGCCTTTGATGACTTTGTAATTGAGCGTAATTTGCTTTCCTGCCTCTGAACTAATGAGGTGGACAAAGAGAGAACAGAGGCAGCAAGAACGCAGTCATTTGCTGCCAAGGAGGAAGGTGGGGGGGGTAGTGGGGTGGGGGGTAAAACCATCCCGTGGAAGGAGCGCACTGGGGTTTTAAAAACAGCTGTCGGCCCGCCGCACCTCCACGACGCAGCGACGATAACCGCATCACAGCGAGGACTTCTGAGGGAGGACAGACGGAGGAAAAGCTGCTCTGTCTGATGATTTTCCAACTTCCTGGTGCACAATGGTGGGCGGGGCTTCAGGAGGCTCCTGTTGAGGTGGTCCAAATGAAAGGAAAACAAATCCCACCCCAGGGAGGAATCCCGGGAGGAATCCAGAGGCGAAGAGACGTTAAAGGGATAGTTCGGATTTTTTGACATGAAGTTGTGTTAGATCCTCACCATCAGTGTCGTTCATCAGCAGTGACTTTTCTCCAAAGGTGCGCGCAGTGATACGAAGGAAGGGAAAATAGTCCCGGCGATTGCGAGGTTGGACTTTTCTGAAGCCAAGAATTCATAATGCAAATGTATTTCTCTTTTGAACGCATGTTGTTTTTTGGAGCAAAACGCTTTATCCGTGTGACCCCAGGAACTAGACGGAACTACTTTCTGCAACACCGAAACCAGGCAGAAACTCTGCTCATGGGACGCAGTGGGTGAAAAGTCACTGCTGATGAACCACACTGATGGTGAGGAGCTCATACAACTTCATGTCAAAACATTTGACCCATCCCTTTAAGAAGGAGCTGTCGATAAAAGGCTCTGCTTCGTTTCCACCCGCAGCTGGAGGGATCAGCACCCGAGCGACAGGCCCCGCCCCCTCAATGCCCCTCACACACTAATGACCCACACATGCTAACGACCTGCAGTGCCGTTAGTAGCATTGGGGCACACACACACACACAAAGGTGCTGATGTGAACACAACTCTTATCGACTCCGTGCTGTTGCAACTTACTGATTCACTAATTAGCTGCTGAGCGGGCAGTGGGTCACACACACACACACACACCCCTACCCTTCCTACACACACACACACACACCCCTACCCCTCCTACACACACACACACACACTATCCACCTCTGTGCTGTAGTGACGGTGCAGTGGCGAGTCAAGGCTCTGCATTGATCGCCGCTGAATTTTGTTTGCGAAGCTAAAGCGGCTCAGCGGAGGATCAATCCGTTATGATCCGCCGGCGGGTCGATGTCTGCGTGTCACCGCCGCCGCCGCTTGGCACAGAGGCCCCACAAGCCCCGCCCATCAGCGCCACTCGGCCCTGCTGGAGCAGATGGAAGGGTGGTGTGAGTTTCACTTGTTGCCGCCCACATCCATCTTGCCGCTCGCTCCAGATGTGAATTGATGAATCTCGCTCGCGTCTTCATTTGAGCGCGTTTTAATTGAAGTGACTTTCATGCAAACGTAATTACTGCCGAGTCGGCCATTAGCCGAGTTCTTATGGAATATTAATCCATCATACGATCATGAGTCACCTCATGTTGCGCTAAGTCTAGGAGCTCGATGTGATGCCCTTCCTTTGGGCTGTGGGGGGGGGGCGGTGGGATCCCTCAATTATACATAGCACAGGATGTACATACTGGGACCCTCCCCAGTCACAGCCTACTTACTGCAAGTGGCCCAGTTAAATATTCACCACTGTGGTTATATCGCACCATTACAGACAACTGGAGGATGAAAAATTGAGGGGCCAGCCGGCCGAGGCCATTTTCGGGAGAATGAGTCCGAGAGCGATTCGTCCCCTTTTACGGCTTTTTGGGGAAATTGTGAAGATAAATTAAGAGACTTTTTTTCTTGCAAATCTTTGCTCTGAAAGAATTAAAAAACCTCAGGGAAGCTTTTGTAGATGAAACGAGTTACTTTTGACGACACTTCGGCTCCACTTGCTTCTCACCGGCCTTCCCATGGTGCACTTTGTCTGTACAGTAAAGCCAGGAGGGCCGAGGGGGCGGGGCTACACTTAAGATGATTGAGTGACATGTGATTTTTGTGAATAATTGCAGTAATTGACATTGTCTCTGAAGTTGTGGATCATGGTGTATTTTTTTTACATTCTGCGAGTCCGGTCATGATGTAGTGTATCGTAACTGGACGGCGACGGGGGGCCGTCAAACCGACCTCTCACCTTCTCTCACGCTCGCTAATTTCCGACATGCATTTTTGATGAGTTATTGGACTTCCCCTCCGCTATGATTAATGTCCCCCTCCTCGCTTCTATTAGCGCCGCGGAGACTCTGAGCAAATGTTGGTGTTTGGTGTCCCGCCCACCCCCCTGCGGCGCTCCCGTCTGACCGGGGGGGGGGCGAGAGGGAACGTCCTTGCTTCTGAGTGAGAGGATAAAAAGAAAAGGCCCACACACGCTCATATCATAATTCATGGGATTTTGACCTTACTTTGAAACCAATCGATGTGTGTAAAAAGAGAGTGAGTCTAACTCTGCTCTGGATTATAAATGGCTCCGCGCGTGGATTTTAAACCTAATAAGTAGAACCTTGAACCTCCGGCTGATATCCATCACAGAGTTCATGCCGAGGGATTCTAGGTGTTTTTTGCGCCGGCCGTCCCGTTTCGAGTCGACCTGCTGGTTCATCGGGGTGATTGAAGGGAAGAAAATCAATACGGACATCAAAATACAAGCCTCGGATTCTCCTCAAAGTGTGTCTGACACAACAAAATATTGAGGTCAACAGGTAAAAACCACCAAAATGGCCTTCCACTCTGAATTTGCTGTCAATAACAGTAGAACACACACAGCTCCGGGTGTGTGTGTTCAATTATTGACGCTCCTTACGAGGCAACACCCACGCGTTGGCATTAGCAGGAGCCAAAACTATCACATGTCCCGGGTACGTGTGTGTGTGTGTGTGTGCGTGTGTGTGTGTGAAGAGACATGAAGAAAGGAAAACACCAGTGTGAGGAAGTCCAGGTGTTCGGTGTTTATCGGTGTTTATTGAGGAATTAATGTGCTTCATGTGAGAGAGAAGCTTCACCCAAGAAATGTTCTCAAAAACCAACATGTGTTTATCATTTAATTTTCTCCCTCCGTGTTGATCGAGCAGCTTTGGAAGCTTTACAACAGCTGAGCTCATGGGACCAGGATCAAAGACGTGTATATACAGTAATAGCAAAGGCGAAGAAAAGATGATTATCATTATTATAACACGTATTTGTCCATCTGATTTTGTTTGTCTCTTTTTTTAAACAACAGTAGAGACTCGATCGCCTACAGCCATTCAGGGAAGTCGGCCGGCGGGACGAAGCGGATTAAAAATACTGGCGGCAGTTGATTATTGTTCATTATTCGTATTATGACCGGCGCTCCCCTTTCGCCTGCGAGTGAACCGGCAGCGAAACACAGATACCAATAATTAAAGGCCTCTGATTGGGGCGTTGCTCTGTAGCCGGGCTTCACAACCAAGCGTGTGTGTTCAAACGCTCGCTGCTCAAACCTCGGGCTGCGCATAAGACGCTGCCGGAGAAAAGCAACAAATCAGAGAGAAGCGGGGAAACTAAATCTCAACCATGCATTGTCCGCAAAGCTGCTCGGCTGCCGCGGGGACGCTTTGTGTTTTTCTCTTGGATTATTAATGCGAGCAGGAAAGCAGATTCTTGAAATGTTGGTTAAATAAATCAGATTCTGCCGCAGCTTGGCTTCTCCCCACTAACGGCGGCCGTCACGGCGCCTCTGGGTGTCGTTAGCGAGGGGCCAATCAGTCAGCGGGGAAGTGGAGCTAACTGAAAGATGGCAAAGAGGGCAAACTTCTCCCAGTGACGCTCGCGCTGCTGTGAATCACGCTTCCCATTTTCCCTCCAGAAAACGCCATCCTGGCCTTCGGGAACGGCTCTGATGTGAAGACGGGCGGCGGCGGCGGCCAGCCAGGGATCCCCAGCCCGGCCCCGGACCACCACAACCAGCACCCGGCCACCACGGCCCCCGGCGTCTCCATGGAAACAGAGCAAAGCATCCTGAGAGCACAGATACCTACTCAGGTACGCAGACACCCACATCAGCTGCTGGATCAGAAGAATTCACGCCGTCAGATCCACAACTTAATTTTCAATTGTAAATGTTGCTTTTTAAAATACTCGAGTCTCCATTAGGAAAAAACATCAAGGTCAAACGTCTCCTTAAACGTGGAGAATTACACCTGAACCTTGACTGTATCAGGCAGCGAAAGGGTTAAAGAACCCCGAGTGCAGCTCACGCGGAGCCGCTGACACACTTCCATATCAATGTTATTTGCAGCCTGATTGCAAATCTAAACACAGAAGTCAATCAGAGGTGTGCGGCGCCGCCTCTAATTACACGCAGACATTGTTAGTGTGGAGCCGAGCGGGAAAATGTCCAACTCAGAAAGATCCTAAATAACAGATATGGAGCGAGAGCATATTGTGTATATTGATTGCAGCCCTATATAGTATATTTGCTATAAAGGAGAAGAAATCTGTAATTTGATTTTAATAAGCTGTCAAACTCAGCTAAAAAGATTGGCAGATATTTGACTTTTCTTATACATATATATATATATATATATATATATATATATATATATATTTTCATATTATTTTTTTTAAAGATTGGCCTATGTTATTTTAGTGGCTATTTTTATTGAAGATGTTTTAATGTAGACCTTACATGGAGCTTTATAATATTAAAAAAGCGTTTAAATTGTTATTTGAACAGCTGAGTTTGACGCAGGTGAAGAAACCTGTATTTAGTTTTGCTCCTGCTCAGTGAAACAGCAGGTTTCAACAAAACTACTTGTCATATTTGACTTTGACTGAACATTTAACTCACTTTGCAGAAAAAAATATCTAAATTCAGCCTAAATATATCAGGATATGAGTTGTGGTCCATATCGCCCAGCTCTGGTTTGACACCTTCAGGTACGATGATGAAGCTCCAGAAGGTCTTGAAGTGGAGACATCAGGGCTCACCTTTGCGCTCCAGCTCACCGTCTCCTCCCTGAATCCCGGCAGGAGACGTTTGTTCGGCGTCCGGTTGCTAACGGGAACCAACAAAGTGCTGAAGATAACATCAGCCGCCTCCCGCCAGCAGATATAAATAAACTTCAGCAGCTAAACGTGTAACTGGGCCACTGGCGCCGCTGCTTCCAGAGGGGAAGCCGGAGAAAAAGGGCCAAAAGCCCAAATTACACTTTTTTATTTTTTTATTTTCTGGCCTCGGGCGCCGTCGTCCCACGCCTGATTCTGATCCGCCGCTCAGACGAGGCGTTGTTGGAGCGTGCGCGTGTTTGCGGTGTCACCTGAGAGCGCGGAACAAACGCGGCGTGACTGAGCCGACAGCCGTCAGCGCTAATTAAAAGACTAAATTGTCTGTCTCGCGGGCTTTTTATCACACGCACCACTCTTCAAACAACGGCGTGTCACATTTAAACGCTCGCCGCTGATAAATCAACAACACGAGATGAAGTCGGGGAGGCGCCGCCCGGCTGATGTGGCGCGGCGACATCTGCGGCGATAAGGAAGTGCAAATAGCGGCGGCTGGGATTTGACGGTTTGCGGCGGGATTTCGAGTTTCCAGCCGTTTGTGGCGCCGACAATACAACAATTCTATATCAACAACTTAACAACAAATCAACACATGTGGACTCCGCTGAAAAATGTTGAGGAAAGATGTGAAGAAGTGAAGAAAAATTTCAAAATAAAGGTATGTCATTTCTAGGGGCGTCCCAATACAACTTTTTCACTTCCGATACGATACCGATATGATACGATATCAGCACGAATCATACATACTTTTATCACTTATTTTGTAGTATTGAATGTTAGAAAAGGCTTGATCAAGTGATATTACTCAAACAGAGAACAGTAGCTATGAGAAAAACTGACCTATTTATTATTAACTTACATACATTTCAACCTTAAACAGAAGATTATTCCACAACTGAATAAAATAAATTAAAAAAATAAGATCAACAGCAGAAACAACCACTGAGGTCGCGATGTAGCTCCTTGCTTCGTTTCCTTCTGAACCAAACCAATTAAACTCACATTTTCTTAAAGTTCCATTTTTCTACTGCAAATGTAAGTACCAGCGTTTCCTCTTCCTCCTGCTGCACGACGCCTGATGGCCATTTCACACTTTATAACTTTAATATACAATTTTTACGGTCGCTTTGCCCTTAATAGTACTGTGCTGTAATGTATTCAGCATTTTCCTGATTTAATTTTTCCATTTTGCCCTCTTTTATCTTATTTAAATTTTAAGCGCGTAAGATTATCCCTGGTGATGATTTATTAGTGTTGTGTTGCCAAGTGCACCAGTTTCCCCATTTTCGGTGTTCGAAACACATCCAGCCGTGATTTAATCCTCCAGGAATCATTGAGGGGACGCCCTCATTTTACAAGATGTCGAGAGAACAATTAAAAGCGAGTAAATAACGTACAACCTTTGAAAAAACAGTTGTCTTTTTATTTTGAAGGCGTGCAAGTACAAAGACGTGCAGATGTAAAGGTATGAGGAGCTACAGTTTACACAACAAATACTATTTTTGCGTCATAGAAACACAACGTTTTTCACCTGAAAGACTCCACTGTTGAAAGTGGATGGATGAACCACAAATGTTGTCACTGCCCTTTATCTTCTGCCAGCTGAGGCTTCTGGGAAAAGCGCCTAGAACTCCTCTGAGATGTTCCTCACCCCGGCTTTTGTTCCC
>CAESWR010001199.1:28080-54111 GCA_903171835.1 Mullus surmuletus
CCCAAACGCTGACGGAGTATTCTAGGGACAGAGGGGAAGGAAGGGCTTTCCCCCCCCCTCTACGTGCTGCCCTGATATGATGGCTGCGGAGGTCAGCAGTGAGGAGACGGGCTCGGTCACGGCGGGGACGGGGGTGGTGGCAGGGGGAGGGGGTGGAGGGGGAGGAGGTGGAGGCCCGGAGACGGCGTTCCCCTGCTACCCCAAGTCGACCCGGGGGAGAGTGACTGACCTGGGACACTCCAACACGTCCCCGGACTCTCTGGACGACATGGTGTATCCCATGTCTGGTGGGGGGGATTTAAGCGTGTTGTCCGCAGCAGGGAGTGGCGGAGGAGGTGGTGGTGGAGGAGGTGGTGGTGGACATTCAGTTTTCCAAGGAACAAGCTCAGGGAACGTGGGCGGCGTGTGCTACTCTCCCACCTCGGAGGGTCCGGCCAGTCGGATTTCGCCCACATCTACCGGCCCGGATGGGCTCGCTGTCTTCCCCCCACTGCCACCGCCCCCTCCTCCCCCTCCAGGTTGTGGGGGTCTCGGCGGCACCATGGATGAGAGCGACATGCAGGATGGACCGGAATACGAGGAAGAGGAGGTGGTGTTCCCCCTCTCCGCACCTCCCACAAACCAGTGAGTACACCGGCGGCGGGGTGGCGTCTTGTTTGCCTGAAATCATGATTTCAGGCGCCCTGTACCCCGTGGGTTGACTTCCTTCCTGCTGTCTTGTACTTGTCTCAGTGTGACTGACAACTCCACAAGGTTTCCGCTTTTACTAGTTGTGTTATGCGTGTGCAGTAAACCCCAAAGTGCTGTTTTGTACCAATACCAAAGCAGTTCAGAGAATGGTAATCCCAGTTTAAAGAAACCTGTTTGTATCATTCCTTTAGACTAGACTTGGGTCCAAGTGAACGTTGCAACCTCAAGGTTTCCGCTTTTACTAGTTGTGTTATGCGTGTGTGGACCAACCCCAAAGTGCTGTTTTGTATCAATACCAAAACAGTTCAGAGAATGGTAATCTCAGTTTAATGAAACCTGTTTGTATCATTCCTTTAGACTAGACTTGGGTCCAAATGAAAGTTGCAACCTCAAGGTTTCCGCTTTTACTAGTTGTGTTATGCGTGTACGGACCAACCCCAAAGTGCTGTTTTGTATCAATACCAAAACAGTTCAGAGAATGGTAATCTCAGTTTAATGAAACCTGCTTGTATCATTGCTTTAGACTAGACTTGGGTCCAGTGAAAGTTGCAACCTCAAAAAGCCACAGTCCTTATTATCTTATTATCCTTAAATGCCATGAGCTCAATCAATCAATCTTTATTACAGACTCAAGTGGTCCATATAGGGAATACAAAGGACAAACACACACATTTAAAAGAATGACTTGATATTTTCAACTTTGGTGCACTCAAAACACAAATCTGGCACCGTACAGATTCATCGGTGGCATATGTGTGATCAAGTAAAGACCTAAAATCTCATACTATCCTTGCTTATGTTCAAGAAAGTTAGCATGTAACTACTAGTAAAAGATAAAATCAAAGATTCTTACCATAACAATCAATGCCAAAACAGTTCAGAGAAGAATAATCACTGTTTAATGAAACCTGTTTGTATCATTCCTTTAGACTAGCTTTAAAAATGGATCTAAGTTAAAGTTGCAACCTCCAAAAGCAACAATGAGTTGATGTTTTTAAATGTGGCGCACTCAAAACACAAATCTGGCTCTGTACAGATTTATCTGTACTATCCTGGTTATTTTCAAGAAGATGAGCATATAAGTACTAGTAAAGGATACAATCAAAGTCTCTAAATCATTTCTGTAGAAATATTAAAAAGGACGCTCACAACAAAAGAAGGGTTGAGGTCATGAGTTCAAAAAATGACATCTCTTTGTTGTGTTTTTTGTTGTTGACAAATGAGTCATGGCCACATAATAGGTTATAATTATTCAAGCAGAAACTCTTTTTCATATCAATTCAATAGGACAATATACTTAAGGAAGGGGGAAATCCCTTTTGATCTTTTGACCCACTTGTGACGGACGCATCCTCACACTGCAGTCCCATAACACACCAGTGAGCGTGCCACCTTGATAGTCGTCCCGTAGTTTTCAGTCAAGTGCAGGGGTTTAACTTGGTAAATGGAAAGTAGAAGTGGGCTAAAAGGTAAACGGGAGGTTTGTGTTTCGCTGCAGAATCATTGACTCGCAGCTGGGGATGTTTCTGATCAGGGATCTTTGCCCTAATCCTTTACCATCGCACTTTAATATTCATTATCTGCAGTTGCAGAGATCCCACTTAATTAGTGATTAGAAATGTCCCAGGCTAATCTTGAGGATCAGAATGAGAGTATCCCGAGGAAAGCCTGAAGTTTTAACTAACTCATGTTCAAGTGCCAATATCTGTCGTCCAAAGATTTGTAAATTCATGTCTTAGATTAATCTTTCTAAACTTCATACTTTAAAACCAGGAATCATCAGTATTTCCATCGAACAGCTAGTAAATTTGTAAAAACATTAACTAGCTACCAATATTAAATATGTAATACACTACACTTATTTAATCTACATTTAAATAAATGCAAGTACAGGACTGGGTATGGGCAAGGGATTTGAGAATATTACATTATTCTGAAGTGAGATTAAAAACATTCAGCATAATTTGATTGTGGTTGAATTTCTGTTGTTTGGATAATGCTGACTTGAGCACGCTGATTTCCTGACTTTTGTCTAAATGCCACAAGGGGGAGTTTGCGGTGTCTCTGTCACTAGAAAAGCCCTCATCTGAAGCCTCATTTTGTCCATTGTTTTCCACCTTCCTATGGGAACTATGCATTACAAAGTAAAGACCCCAGGCGGCAGCGAGGAGAGGTGCCCAATGACAGAGCCTGGCTGCTCTCAAAAATGTCAATTTCTTTGAAAATAAAATGTACTTTAGGCAAATCTCATTTAGGCCTGTCATGTTACTCGCAGATTTTTAATTAGTGGTCAATGTTAATTAGTGGCTATTGACGTCAGGATCTTGCCAGCTTGTGTATTTTACCAGAACCAAAACTCACATGATTTGCAATCAAATTAGGTTAATTTTGGTAGAAACATTCAAATATGTTAGGATTGACCCCGATACCCTCCCCCTCTCTACGTACATTGTGTTTGAAATACAACACTCTGTTTGTGACTTAGATTTAACATGCCCTCCTAATTTGATTCAAGCACGTAAAAGTAATCCAAGTGTATCTGGTTAGTTGCAAAATCTCCAATTGTAGGCTTCTATTTTTTTGTGAATCTATCAGGCATGCACCCAAGCGCATGCCCAAACCCGGGTGTGTGCTGGTGTTGTAATAACCTAAATACAGCTCTTCCATTTGTTACACTCTCATTAGAGAAGTGCTGAGCTTTGTCATTTCTGGCCCCCATACTGTGAGATATGGAAGTGTCTGCGCTTGGAGTGTGGATTCAGCTCTTATTTTAGGAGCCACCCTATATCTCCCTGTCAGATTGCACAGGAAGGGGAAGGCCAGCATCTCGCCATTCTTGCCAGTGCTGGTAATGAACTAGCCCAAATGGAATTAACCACACTCAAATCTGAGTGTTTATATAATAGCACTATTGTGGAAGTAGTTGTTTTGCCAAGGGAATAGTGACTTCTGCATGAGTTTGCACTCGCATTCCAGTTTATCAACTATCAGGCCTGCCGGAGAAGCAAGCGGAACAGTTGTCACTTTTGCATGAATAGTATCGATTTTCTTTGGTCTCGCCTGTTTCACAATGAGTGACTTGTAGTTGAGTGTTTACCTGCCAAATTTGCTAAGACATATAACTTTACACGCTAGAGAGAGTCACTTGTGAGTAGTGCAAAGCACATGCGCAACACAGGCTTTTCCTTTATATTGGGTTTGTGGTTTGAGTAAATTGGTCGCAGTGGCAATGGATGCAATGGAAGGCTGGACTGCATTTCTGTAGTCTCTGGGTATTAGCCAGCTATTATCCAAGACGTGTTGTAAAGTTCGTGACAGCGAAAATGAAGATGAAGCTTCGACCCGAAGCCTTTCAGCACTTAAAGGATGTTTTGCATTGAAGTTGAGTAAAATATGCATCTGTTTTTGTGATGAATGATTTTCCTGAATTCAAACAGTATTTCTGAATGTTGTTTCATTGATTGAATTGATTTGCTGTGCAGCTGCCACCCATGCTGTTACAAGTGGTAAATATAGGACTTAAAGGCGTTTAATATCTGTTTATCTTGGTGGAGAAACAAAGTTAACTCTAAAAACTGATTCTTGCTTGAAAAGAGAACAGTAAACCTGCTTGACCATGAGTTGTCTCAGTGCTGGTGACTAAAATGTCGCTTATTGTATGATTTTACGCCTAAATTAGTTAAAATGCTAATCGTTTACATGCATAATTGTCATGACAACACTTGTCATTGGCAAAAATAGCAAGACCATTCTCGTGTGGCAGTGGATTCCATGCAAAAAGAGATCAAATAAGTTCTAAGAGGATGTCCTCGCCTTGTACCAGTGACCCAGTTTGGTGTCCGCCGGTGACCTCCTGTTATAGACACGGCTGTTATGTGGATCTTCTTGCATGGTCCCTATCTGATCCAGTGACGCCATCTCACAGATGATCGCCTAATCTAGAGGGATTCAGGCAGAATGCATCACATTGACATTGCTGGAGTTTCTGACCTGAAGGGAACACGGTGAACTTCAAGGCTGGCACAAACAGTCACCTGGTCTCACACTATCTGTGTGAGCATCCAGTCATTGCTTAATACATGGAATGCATACATTATTTTGTGAGGTTATTTTTCTTTCTTTCTCCTCAAGCCAACGGGAAATCTACCTTTGGCAGCGCTGAATGTTTCATTCATAGCCGAGTACCTTGAGTTATTGTGAATCTGGCCCTGCCCTCACAGCTGTGTAGCTGGCTTTGTAGGTCGTCTTTAATGGGGCTCCTAGACCGATCCCCCTATTCCTTTGAGTTATGTTAACAGCCTGCAAAGTGCATGTTGTAAGAGTGATGGTGGAAAACTTCCACACTGCTGGAAGTGGTCCCACTGTGTGTTGTACACTGACTGCGAGAGCTTAACTTGGCACATTTGCTGCTGCTGGAGAGTGTGTGTGTGTGTGTGTGTGTCAGTGCGAGACAAACAGCAGACACATTCATTCACGCCTCCGTAAAGCGGCGTGTCATTCATAAACAATGGAGCACCGCAATAAGAATTTCACACCGACAATGGCTTAACGGCGAGGTAAGAGCGAAGCTGTCAGGTGGGCCCCGGGAGGGCTCGTTTCTGCTGCCCTTCGAAACCTTCAGCCTTAATGCCGAGCTTAAACAAACAACGCTGGGAAATGAGTCGTTGATTTCAAGTTTCCACGAAGATTAGAGAGGACTTAAGTCATAAAAGGTTTCCCGGAGGAGCTGGTGGAAGGAGGAAGGAGAAAAAAAGGGGAAAGAAAAGTTGGATTTGAAGATTAGCGGCTGTGGAAATGAGTTTACCTGATTTAGCAGCTGGCTGTGGAAACATCCCTCTCGGTGCTGCGTTAATTGAGTGCCGGCTAATGGCCCGCTGTGTAGGTTGGCAGAGACAATGCAGCTCTGAAATGGCGCAAGAATCATGCCACGTTGCTCGATTATCCTACTGGCCATGATGTTGCAGCACAATAAAGCAGGGATTTATAATGGGATAGCATCCGCCTTTGCACAGTTTTGATGACTGCTAAATGAGAATTACGTTCATTTCTGACCATAGCTTCGTTTCACATAATGCCCAAACACTCCATTTAGGTGGAGCATCATCAACCTCCACTGTTGGTATTCTTCTGGCTAATTGGAAGCTCATAAGCAGACCAAGTGGCTCTCTGTGTTCACTCCAGACAGTGACTTGCTCTTTTCACACACAGGCTCACTTGGACCATTGCAGAAAGCTAATTCGAGAGCACTGGCATGATAAAACTCTGCTCAACATTTGCTCGCAACTCGTCCGGCTAATGTCTGGATAAAGTCTGGGTTGCATGTGTGAAAGCAGCCTGATGTTTGCACAACAGCTCCCTGGGTCCCCCAACATTTTAGCAAAAGGATGCACATGCTTGGGGGTTGTTTTACCAGGGCCGCACGGATTGAAATACCATTCACCACTTTTATTAGTGTAAGCTTTGTGCTGCGCATTGATAAGGGAAAAGCCTATAGTTTCCATGCATTTTCAATGCGTTATGCAATGTCCTGTCATGCCCCTCCAATACCCACACTGCCCTGCCTTTTCTCTCCCCGCATCCTGTTTTCAAGACTTCTGAGCCGCTCATTGTGACCTTAACAGGATCCTCAAACATTTCAGTTGTGTTTGACAATACCCAGGATTTTTAGATTTGAATGACTTTGCTCTGCTGAATGGCACGCTGAATGTTTGGCGCTCTGAGTGCTGCTGTGCCAGATTAGACGTACTTGTGGCGGTGCTACAGGTACAGACTTCCGACAAAACAAGCGAGTGATAAAGGTGAATTTCCTTGAGCAGAGTAATTCCCGCTTTGTCGCCTGCACAAAAGAGCACCTATACAAAGAAAGCCCCCTGTGACACGTGTATTTCACATCTTGGATATCTGGCTCCTGGATGAGTGTGTAAGCCACCTTGCATTCACTTTGACATGAGGTGACGACGTGAAGTTCTGGGCAGCCCTGCTCATAGAAACGAAAAGCCCGGGTGGATTATTGTGCGGGGTCCATGACAGCGAAGCCTATTATCACTGATGTAATGCTGTTATTTCAGGGATGCTGATTCACAGCAGGAAAGCTGAGATGTCTGATGTTTTGGTCCCCGTGTGTCTGGCTTGGCATTAAAAACGACGGCCGGTTAGCATTCGGAGGCTGCCGATGGACGGATGGCCTTTCCCCATTCTTCCCCTCCGCACGGGTGTAAGCCCGCCCCTCGCTCGCTGTCACTCTTGCGCTGATTGAGATAACAAGATGTGGCAGCCCATTGCGTGTGAAGCAAAACAAAGCCAGTTGACAGCTGCTGCTTCGCCACACTCCTTTTTTTCCCGCACTGTGGAAATTGGAGCACACAAATAAAAGTCTGAGGACCACAATTAACATATTTCTTGTGTGTGTTCTTTTAATTAAATTCCTCCACATCGTTTTTGATCTTCTAAACACGCTCGAAGTCTGCTTTTATATAAACTACTTGGTTAATAAGGTCAGCGCTGGTCACAAGATTGTGTTTTCCTAGTGCAGGTCGGTGGGTCTGTGCATTATTATTGGCCGCACATCAACCCGTAATCCATTCATACAGTTGTCCGTGAGTGCCGAGATGCCACTCCCTGCCGGTGCTGTCCCACTGCCTCAGAGACCAATAGGCAGCATGCTCATGATGCATGGTCTTATGAGGGGGGGGCAGAGAGGCAGAGGAGGATGAAGTGAGAGCAAAGACTACACAGACCTCTTTTCCAAGCAGCAGTCGGAGGAGATCACAGCATCTGAGCATATTTTCCTCTTCTGCCGGCAACAGCTAGACGCATGCAGGGTCCCGCTCTCGCCTCCGTGGACGCCGCTCGCTGCCCCGGCCCCGCTGACGGGCGATGAGTTTATCCGGGCGAGCGCGGGGTCACTTCGCCATGGCTCGTGTGGATTTAGTTTTGCTTTCACTCTGCCTCCTGCATCAGAGCGCGCACTTGCCCGCGCAGCAGCCGAACCAGTGGAGTGGGTACACTTTGTGAGAGCGCCGGATACATCGGGGGGAGATGCAGCAACGGGCGAACTTAGCGTAAGTGGGGCATCAAATCAAACCTCAGCGCACCCAAAACATCGGCTTGCAGGAAAATGCCGATTGCTCCGGATAATTTGTGCTCATTTGTGTTTTTTCTTCAATTTCTCTGTTTATGTATCATATTTGACTTTTTCCAGCTAGACAAACTATGACAGGAATCTATAATAAAATTATTTATCTGGTAGCTGTCATACTTGAGCTTATAATTTAATGCCCATTTCTTCTTCATTCTATGTCACAGACCTCAAGGGGTAAAATTTAGTCTTGTCATAAACCTGTACCGGTGTAATACCTTTACAAAGGTCAGGTGTTGCACTGTATTAGAGCCACATCTGAGGGGAAAACCAGTTTTTGCCTTCCACCTCCACAAAGTTGTCTGCTCCGCCGAGGTGCACGGTTGATGCACAGTAATGCCATGTTTCATTACTTTGTGACGCTGATTCGAGCTGACAGCACGTCTGCGGAGATGTTTGAGTACAGCTGCATCCATCAAGACGGAAGGAGATGAAGGAAAGAGACATACGCTGGAGAGGAAGAGCTCACAAAAGAGCATAATGAGAGACAGGCCGACTGACGGGGGAGATGAGGTCCAGCTGACTCAAGTCACAGCAATCTGTGTCTGCCCCGTCAGCCTCGTTTTCCCCCTGAGACGGTTGCCTCTGAGAAATGGAAAATAAACAGCTTGTCTGAAATTCTGTATCGTTTGGTAAACTTTTTGAGGCAGCTAAATAAAGTGGACGAGCAGAAATAGACTTTGGCCCGAAAGCATCTTTTCAGACTGTGGCCTGCTATGACGTCCCGGAGCATTATTTTCATCACAAGATTTGTAACTAGATTATCCCATTGATGCAATTTTAAGTCAGTTATTCTGCCAATTTTTATTCATCCAAGAGTCACTGTCTTAATTCCTTTTATAGGGAACATAGAACAGTCTTTAATACTGTACCTTAATTATGGGTGGAATGCACATTATTGACACAAACAATACCAGCAGTGTGCTATTTATTGATATTGCATAAAAGCTTTTTGGGGAGTTCTTTTGGTAATTTGAACAACATATTTGACTTTATTTATGCGAAGTGCTTATCTGTTCAATTGTATTTGGATTTATTCGTATTATTGTCTCTTCTCAGGTTGTCAAATCACCCTTGCACAGGTCTATCTAGGTCAGTTGTATGGGTATTATCCACAAACCCTATGTTCCTGCCGTCCCGTCTGCGCTCTTGTGATGAAATTTTTTTTTTAGGGGCAGGAAGCCTTAAAATATAGCCAGAAGGATTTTGTACACATTAAATCATACTGCGGGGCTGTCCGATGCCTAAGCCCCTGTGTTTTTTTGTCATCTTGCCCGAGATCTCTAGGCTCAGGCATGTTGGGAGTTCAGGCGTATGCGCGCGCGGCGGGGTATTGCACTTGACAGCAGTTGACACAATTAGATAAACCATGCATATAAAGTACATCGAGGAACTGTGTACATTAAAAGCTGAAATTATTGCACGTTGCCTCTTGTTTCGTGACTTCGCAGGCGTTCTGTTGGAGGACTACGTTAGGGACGTGACACAACATATTAGAGGAGATGCATATTTTGGCTTATTTTAGCAGTTGGGACTTTGCGCTGTTAGCTCATAACTGTTGTTTGACGGGCTCTGGGCTGTTGTTTTGTCGGCTTGTGGGAAACACGGGGAAGATGAATGCCTGCTCTTGAGTGGAGCATCGGCGCAGGAGCGAAGCGGGACGTCACCGTGCTGCTCGTCGTGCGTGTTCCGACACGATGGGGCATTCCTCAAAGCTGATATAGTAACACTGTATCCTATCGCAGCTGTCACGGCCTGTGCTCCCACTTTGTTTACTGTAACACCCTTCCTGCCTGATCTTCCCATATCGTACGAACAGGAATCAATATTAAATCCATCCATAAAGCTCAGTTTTGTTTAAACAATAAACACATCGTGGCGGGGTTGGGCGTTTCTTTCTTTCCCTCTGGACATGTTTCAGTTTATACCAACAAGAGGACGTAAATAATGCAGATGACCCTCGAGGAACAACAAATCCACATGGCTGCGGTTGTCATGCAAACACAAGTCATACTGTAACAACCACAGCTGTTAACTGACCAAGAATATCCCAAACTGAGACAACACCGCTCAGTCCAGTGGAAAGTTTGTGTTGAATACAGAACGTTGATGCCACTTAATCAGTATGAACCATAGCAGTTTAAATGTTGTGCAGCTGTTTGAATAAGCAATCCCATTAAATGGCGGAACAATCTCTGGGTTTCCCTGATTTTTCTTATTACTAGTCTGCCAAGAGCTGGAGCTTTCGCAGTTAAACATGGTTTGCAACAAAATAAATAATTATCAATTCCATGTGAGATAACGTATTTCAGAAAAAATCCACCAACGCTGAGCAAAGCCTCTATGTACAAACTCACAGGCCTGTCTTTGGTTGATTTAAATCACAATGCAAATAAGTCTGTACTTGGAAAAAGCCATTTGGGATTTATTTCTACACTGCAAACATGCTTCGAGTCCAAGTATTTTCTGTTTTAAAGAACTACTTTGTTCCAGATGTCAGAAATTCTTGATGTGAGAGTATCTGTAGAATAATTGTCCACATGTGGAGACCGTCACACTCAATTGCTGTGGTTAACTTTTGTCATTTGTCATTTCCTAAGCAAGAACCTTTTTCTTTTGTTTCAAAAATATCTAACAAAAACAAACTGGGTGGCGATACTTTGAAGTAAATGCAAACTGGTGTCTTGTGTTATGTGTTGTTTTGCCAAATGTCTGTACTGTCACGTCCCACTCCCTTTTATGATTCTTTTTTGGTAGTTTTTAGGTACTTGGTAGGTTGGTGAGAAGACTAACAGCTTACAGCAAATACTGAAAAAGCACAGGCGATAGAATATGTAGTTACGCAAGTACTATTACTGCAAACAAGTATCTAATTTGCCCTCTAATCTTCCAGTCTTTTAAACCTTAAATTACTACAGCTTACTTCCAGATAGTACGCGTTATTATGACTGGTTAGATGAACCCTGGCAGATGGCCACTGTAAATGCAGCATCTTCTGACGGCTTCATAGTTTCACCCTTGACTCAGAGCAGCTGGAAAAAAAAAATGCTGAAGTTCTTGGACGCGTTACCGCAGCGCAACCAGCAGCAACAAGCTCGTTGGCACCCGAGACGCTCTGCCTGCAGGAGATCACAATCCACCGAGTTGCGCGTTTGTTTTTTCGCAGATGTTGATAGCAGTGGGTGGCGTTGGTTTGCTGATGGGCAGCAAAGTTGCTGCAATGTGGAGAAACTCGCGTTGGCTTTGAACCTGCTATCACAGGCCTCCAGGACGCACCAGCATCCCACATCCTTTGCGGTCAGCTTTGCACATGTAGTGAGCAACCGTTTTTCATTTTATACTTTCAAAAATAATGAAGCCAGCGATTTAAGCAATGGGATGAACCATCAAAAATAGCAAACACTCTTCTGAAAATGAATTCGTGCCTGCACATCAGAGGTGGTAAACAGAGCGGACAGAAAACCAGGGCACGGAGGAGAGGTCCTCGTTACCCATCAGCATCTCACCGCCAATCACTGTCAGCCTCCCGACGGCGGGCCAGACACTGGCGGTTCTCCACAGTTGTTTAGGACGGCTGAGAGCAGTGGAAACAGCGCCCACACCTTCCTTTTTTCTTTTTTTTTTCGTGCTGTACTGTGGTGAGTTTTAACTGCCTGGTCTGGTTTAGTACCGGGTGCAAATAGTTTGCTTCCGAAATGTCTTTTATTTGGCTTTTAATGTCATAATAACTGATGGGTAGTGTGTGTGCACATGTTGGCTGTAATAATTGGAGTATAGCTTTTTGCACTTTTGGCTTCTAAGTAGACGTGCTCTGCTCTCTGCCACTCTTCTGCAGTCTATTTACTGTAATATCTCACACACTATTATTTCCCCACAGCCGGCTCAGCCCCCTTAAGGGCCGCTCGGCCACGCTCTCCAACTGCTCTCACTCGCCCTCTTCAGCACTCTTATCATCCAAATCCCCCCCCCCCAAAGCCCCCCTCGCTGACACACTCAGCCTCCCCTCTCAGCAAGCCTTCTCCAGCTTATTCCCCGCCAGCAAACTTTATCGCGTTTTCTCCCACAACTCGAGACGTGTTCATCAGAAGCAGACAGCAGCCCTGAAGGTCTCCTGTGAGAGGCACCACTGCTGCTCTTCATTCATCTCCCCGCCGCTGGAAGTTTTTCCGAGTCTCCGCCGTCCGTTTCCGAGAGGCTCCCTTGGCCTAAATTTGGAAAAGCGTGTTAATTTTTTACCCCGGCTGGCGCGGCCCTGTCAAGTTCAGCAACACCTTCTGAAATTTTAACCAGTGTTGTTCTTAAAGCTTCTGTTTAATTCAGAAAGCAGCGTGTGGAAAATCAAAAATGAAAGCTTTTTGCTTTTAAGCTTTTAGGGGCTTTTCACTCTCAGTTTGTCTTTGCCTACAAGACTTGCTCTGGCTTTTCCTCCATGGGAATGTAGTAGAATGAAATAAGAAATATATAAAGAGTGAAATATTGTGGTGCAAGAATGTTAAATTAATGTTATTAAGATTGTTAATATTGCCAATGTTATTATATTATAACTCTAACCTAATTTCAGTCACAGTTGGCGATCAACCTCATTTCAATTTATGATGTTTGGGTTTTTAAAAATGTTCCCAAGTAAAATTTCATTTGAAACTAAAACGATCCATCCAATGTAATTTTCATCTTTTTCTGGAGTTAAAGAGTGGATTAAATGTGCCCAGACTATAACAGTCTGGCACGGTTTGGACTAGCTGCCACCATAACTTCAAAGTTCTTCACTCGTAACGTGTAATTGCCAGCTAAGGATGGAATCAGGTGAAGAAACAAAATACATCTTTGTCAGTGTTCACTTGAGCCAAAAAACTAGTGCAGGTCTTTCATTGTAGTGACCTGGAAGAACCTGGTTTCTATACACTGAGATGCAAACTGGTCTCCAGGTCGAATCCATTTTGGCAACTTGCGAATATTCAAGCTACATTTTGATCAGAAAAGAAGTTCTACACACTACACAAACCAGTCAGTTTCTTTCTCAGATGGTGACTGGGGTCAATGCTAATGTTAGCTCCAATGCTGCAGATGACTTCCTGACCACAGGATGCTGAAGGTTGTTTCAGATGTACCCTTTTCTTCTTGGCTAAAATAGTCACACACAGTGCTATTGATGTTATGCCCTTTTCAAAGTGTCCTATATTCGTACTTGTAGTGGGGCAGAGTCTAGAACTTTGAATTTTATTTTCAAGGTTAAGGATATACTTGAATTCCTGGGCTCAATTCAAATGTTGGATTCAGTGCTATAGATGACTTCCTGACCACAGGAGGCTGAAAGCTCTTTCAGATGCACCCTTTTCTTCTTGGTTAAAATGGTCATGTGCAGCTCTATTGATGTTATGCATTCTTCAAATCATCTTATATTCCAACTTGAAATGGGGGGCAGTCTAAACTTTGAATTTTATTTTCAAGGTTAAGGATATACTTGAATTGCTCTGTGATGTCTGTGATGTTTCAAGTTAATCTGGTGTTTAATTTTCACAATCAGTCGATGTAAAACAATATTTGAAATGTAAGAACCCCATTTGGTGTCCTGACGACATTGACTGTGTCCATGGAGAAGCTTTACAGTTTATGCCTCAAGAAGTGGTCATTTGAGGTTGAGACAGGTCTTTCATGTCACAGAATCATCATCACCCCCCCCCACCCCCCCCGTTGTCCTCTAACTGGCCTCCATCTTGCCCGTCTGTCTCAGGTGGTACCATGGCAAGCTAGACCGAACCATCGCTGAGGAGCGGCTGCGCCAGGCCCGGACCCCTGGCAGCTACCTCATCAGGGAGAGTGACCGCCGGCCCGGTTCCTTTGTCCTGTCATTCCTCAGCATGACCAATGTGGTCAACCACTTCAGGTGAGTCGAAGCTGGTTCCATCTCCAAAGAAATGACGAGGTGAATTTTGTGATTTTCGCCCCTCAGCTAGCATTTATTAGTCAGTCCAACATGGTTTTATCTGATTTTTTTTCCCGGTGGTGTCCTAAGTAGGTGACAACACCTCGCTCAACAGGGGAACTGTCCACATTTTTTGTAAACTGCAAACCAAAAAGGTGTGAAAAACCACACAGTGGAAACGGACCCTCCGATGAGTACATTGTGGGAGGGGAGGTGTGACTGATATGACTATGCCAGCCTATTTGTGTCACAGTACTTACAGATGGTCCAATATGTGAATAATGTCGAGTGTAAGGCTTTTTTTTTCGTGCACCATGCGTGGGCGGACCTGAAGCAAAGGAAAGAGGTCAGCGCAGCTCGTCCTGAAGCGATACCTCGGGGTGTTGCGCAAACTCGCCAGCCTGTAGATTAGGCATCGCGATGTGTCCTCCTCACACACTCAGAGCGAGATTCACCCCAAAGCTCACGTATTGGAGTTGAAGATGTGCCCCTTCATATTAGAGTCAAACAAAGCAGCACCTTCTTCTTCAAAAAGAGGACTTCCACAGCACAGAAGTGGGCGAATGATGAAGTGCAAAAGATCAATAAAAAGGTGGTTGAGAGCGCCAGTTTTTTACCACTTCCTGATCTCTATTTACTACCAGCTCCAGTAGGCAAACAAGTTTATTTAGTTTTCGCTTGCGTGTTGGTTGATAATTGGCTCACAGGCACGGTGGTCAATGTACACAACCGCTGTGATTTGTGAACTTCCAAGTCATTTATAGCTCTGTGTTCTTTTCTGCCACAGTATTTCCAACCTTAACTGCTGCTGCTCATATTTAATCCTGCACCTGCGAGAGAACTAGCTTTGGTACCCAGAAGAATTGCAGACATTTCTGTAGAAAATGCTTTTTTCCCCCCCTTTAATTACAGTAAGAATGACATCATCTCTCCCTTACTCACTTTACTGCAGAGCCGTGATGTCATTGGTGCTGGAAGAAAAGAGTTATGAACGTAAGGTTAATTGCGTGACACGAGGTTGACGTCCTTAGATTGTGCATGAGTCAGATTTGTAATTGCACAACCCTCAATCAGAGATCCATTTAGCAGATGAGAGGAGAATTAGGATTAGGTGCTCCTCAATGGGAAGGGTTTAGAGCAGTGTTTTTATCATCCCCTTACCTAGCACGGCTGTTTTCAGGCTTTTATTCAAGTTTGCGCTGTTGTTTCTTGCGGCTATTTTCCATTGTCCAAGCATCGTAGCATGCAGCAGCAGCATCGATAAAATCCGCGGGTCAAAGAGATAACTCCGCTGATAAATTAATGAACGACTGCCATCCCATTAATCTGCATTTAAAATGAACTGCCGTCTTTTATCATTGTTGTGTGCTCCCTCGACAGGATAATTGCCATGTGTGGGGACTATTACATCGGTGGACGGCGGTTCTCCTCTCTATCAGACCTGATTGGTTACTACAGCTATGTGTCTTGCCTGCTAAAAGGAGAAAAACTGCAATCTCCGGTGGCACCCCCAGAGGTGAGACGGTCTGCGACAAGAAATATGGAATACTAAAATGTCAAGCTGTGACGAGCCATTCCAGCTTGTTTTATATTTTCACCCGGTGATGACGGGACAATTCACTCTCTTTTGTTATTTTTTAGGAGCAATATTACTTGATTATTATAAGAGTCACCAGTGCATGTCGAAGAAGTCCCATTATTCTCATTAATACACCACAAAGGCTGAGTGAATAAGTGATACGCTGTTATTAATGGAATAAAAGCTCCTCAGAGATCAGCTGCTTTCAGACACGCCGACATCCAAGCACAACTATGACTGTACAATCCACAAATTACACCTGATTCTAAGAATGTCCACTCGCACTAATACCTCTTCAACCAACCACATTTCTGTATGTTAAAAGACGGGTTGAAAGGTGAAAGAAAATGTACCTTTTAATGAGTTAACATGAAGGCGACCGTATTCAGCCGTGTTTCTCACATCTTCCCTCACCCACTTTCTTTTGCCTTCAGGCGGAACTCAAAGCTGTTTAGGGCAAAGCTCAAGCTAATGCTAATTATCTTTTTATAGCTGGAGTGTGATATCTCCCAGAGGGACTTGTAGTAGAATACTTTGAATATTTTGTGGAATAATTGGCGGCGGTTGAACATGAATGTGGTTTTAGAACCGCCGGGCCTTCGGATGAGTTTTTAAATTCTTTGTGTGGATGTTTCCTCAGCCTGTAGAAGACAGGAGGAGAGTCAGGGCCATACTTCCATACACCAAAGTGCCAGATACTGATGAGATCAGGTATGTATTTGTGCAGGACGATGCAAAAACACTTTCTTACCTTACACTCGTATTGCTTTATGTTTCTGTGTTCTGAAAAGCCGCCTTATGGGTTTGAGCAAACCTTTGAAGCACAAGCACTGTTAATTTTCAGGGATTTTTAATACACAATTTGGGTACAAAAGAAAGCATATTACCTTCCCTCTCAGATCAGAGAGCTCATCAGAGCACCAGTATACAAACTTGCGGATGGTCCCAGTTATCCTTGAGTTCCTGAATCTGATAAACATCTGTCTGAAATTCACCTCTGCTCCGAATCTGCGAGCGAGGCTTAACTACAGACATGCAAGATGCAGCGCTGAATGTTTTATAAGTCAGAGGAGACACCTGCTGGTGACTCACCAGTATCTCAGCCTCCATCAGATAAATAGATACTCGACGGTTTCCTCAGCCGGAAAATTAGATCTACTGATCTGAAATTTCCTCACTCAGAGGAGGTTACAGAGTGTCAGTGAGGCCTGAGGGGATGTAAATAGAGACAAAGGAACCATGGAATAAGCCAAGGTTTAGTAAGGAATGTGTACTTTTAGACGGATCAATCTGCATGGAGTTGTATCATCATCCCTCCTTTCATGTTCCCGTTTGCGGCCTAATGTGTCCGCAGCTTCCTGAAAGGGGACATGTTCATCGTGCACAACGAGCTGGACGATGGCTGGATGTGGGTGACCAATGTTCGCACGGAGGAGCAGGGCCTCATCGTGGAGGATCTGGTGGAGGAGGTGGTAAGCGCACACGTGATATATTTATTTTAGAGGACAGACAGACAGACAGATATCACTTTGTCCATTAGTCTCCGTATCGACAAGTTTCTATTTCTGATCCTTATCCAGGGGCGGGAAGAGGATCCACATGAGGGAAAAGTGTAAGTGAAATGCACCGAACGTCTCCTCATCTGTGTTTTCTTTTTTTCCTTCGCAACAGCGTGTCATTTGGCCTGCTGTGTCTTTAAGCTATAAATTATGTTTGCTTGGACAAACAGAACAGCGTGACAGCAGGGCGTAAACAACATGAGTCATTATTGTCTCCTCACCTATCATGTCCTTCAGCTTTGGCACATCTTCGAGTCTGACTAAGTCATTTCCAAGTTGCGCGTGCCAACTACCTGCCAGCCTCGGCGAGAGCACGCGATGCATAAATAATTGTCCATCAGTGTGGCTGCGGCTCTAAATGATGCTTGTGTTTCAACTCTTCTTTTAGCACATCAACATAAGTGATTTACTGGGCCGATAAAAGAGATGACAGTAATTAGATATGTCTGTTCTGTGCGGCTTTGTTGCCTCAGCGTTTTGTTGAAATGAGCTAATTCTATTTTCTGCTCATGTTTTGTCCTCCTCCCACAGCTGGTATCACGGAAAGATCACAAAGCAAGAGGCCTACAACCTGCTGATGACAGGTACCACTTGTCCTAGACCCCCCCCACAAACACACACACACACTTCCTTTACATCAAAGTTATTCATCATTAGCGTGTGTGTCATGTCGCTCTCTTCTCTCAATTTTTTTTTTGTTTTCTTGTGCGCAGTCGGCCAGGTGTGCAGTTTTCTGGTCCGGCCGTCAGACAACACGCCCGGGGACTACTCCCTGTTTTTTCGTACCAATGAAAACATCCAAAGGTTTAAGATCTCCCCCACCCCCAACAATCAGTATATGATGGGCGGGAGGTACTACAACAGGTATGTGTGTGTTATTACGCCTTAATGATACAGGGTATCCGCGTGGTGTTGAAAAATATTAAAAGTTGATAAATCTATTTGGGGGAAATTAAGACCCTTAAAAAGGCTTATCACCACTTTATGAAGTCTTACATTTTTGAAGGCATTTTTCTGAATTAACTGTCAAAAGTGTTTGTGTCCAAAAAAACATTGTAAAAGTGTGAGTTTATTCATTTATTAGAAAACAAAGATGAACCGATGACATAAAAAAACTAGACTATTGTGTGTGCGTTCTTAAATTGTCTCCTGCCAGAACGTACGTGGGTGGAAATTCAGAGTTATTTAAATTCTGTTGTATGATAGTGGTCTATAGTCTTTGTTGTAAACTGAAACCGTTATTGCTCAAAGTGGCGGTGAGGTATTAAAAATATAGAGGTCTCAAAGAGTCTTAAAAAAGGTATTGAAATTAACCTCAAGATGCCTGTGATAAAGATCAAGACTACAAACGTTTCCGATTCTGACCTCATTTGCTCCTCCTCTGTCTGGCAGTGTTGATGACATCATTGATCATTACAAAAAAGAGCAGATTGTTGAGGGCTACAATCTGAAAGAACCAGTATCAGTACAGGTGGGTTGTTTTCCTCCTAATATCTGTATTATAATTGCATGTGAATTAACTTTCCAAACGAGACAAAGCCAAAAACCAGTGAGCGAGTATTATTGAAGGATAATTGCATTTCAAAGAAAATTTAATGCATCACTTGTTTCCCCCGTTTGCTTTCTTCTCAACCTAGAGCGTTTCTATGGAGCAAAAAGTTATTTAAGAAAAAAATGCAATATTGAGAGGCGCTTTGATTGGAATTGCGGGCGTCTTTGTGGTCGCGGGCGTAACGGCTTTGTGCTGCGTTTGTTTCAGCACCAGGAACAAGTAATTACTGACACAGTGGATGGGAGAGAAATCTATAACACTATCAGACGGAAAACAAAAGACGCTTTCTACAAAAACATCGTCAAGAAAGGCTACCTCCTCTTCAACAAAGGTGCGTCGGCTGTATATCCTCAAGCCTATAATATTATGAAGAAGGTCTTGCCGGTGTGGCTCAATAGTTTTTCCCCTGCTCTCACTTTTAGGCAAAGGAAAGAGGTGGAAGAACCTGTACTTCATCCTGGAGGGTAACGACGCCCAGCTCATCTACTTTGAGAGCGAGAAGCGAGCCACCAAACCCAAAGGGCTGATCGACCTAAGTGTGTGCTCCGTGTACGGTGTGCACGACAGTCTGTTTGGCAGGTGAGCGCCGGCGTCCATTAGAATATCTGGAAGGAAGGAGTGCCACATTTTTGATTTGTTGTTGCCAGCAGGAAGCAAAAAGAAATAAATAAAGAGTCTCCTTGTTGTCTATCATTTCACCCCCTTTTAGGCCAAACTGTTTCCAGATTGTTGTCCAGCACTTTAGCGAGGAGCAGTACATTTTCTACTTTGCGGGGGAAGCTCCGGAACAGGCACAGGTAAGAGGGAGGGTCAGCTCTCTTTGGCAGGCGTGAGAAAAAAAAAAGGTTCTATTAGGAATGTCCTGATCCGATATTGATATCATATATGTGCAAAAAAAAACAAGGATCGAAATATATCGGCATGCATCCAAAATCTCCCATATAAGGTATTGAGGTTATTTTTCAGGGTCTTCTACTTTATTTTTTTATTTTTCTTATTTTATTCAATTATAGAATGTTCTTATGTTTAAAGTTAAAATGTATGTAGCTCATTGGTTAATAATAATGGGCCAGTTTTCCTCATACCCACTCTTGCTGACTTGTTTGTGCTGATATCATATTGGATTGATATCGGTATTGGCCAATACTCAAGGCTCCAATATCAGTATCGTATCAGAAGTGAAAAAGTTGTATCAGGACACCCCCAATTTCTATATAATTGTTATAATTTGTTTGTGTTCTGACCCTTCTCTCTGCTGCAGGATTGGATGAAATGCCTACAGACGTTCTGCAGTAACCTAAGGAAAACCACTCAGCCCACCTCCAACAAAAGGCTTAGACAGGTGTGTACGGCATTTACATTATTAACATGAAAAATTTTAGTCACATTAGCCAATAATCTCATTCATGACAACATAACTGCACCAAATTTATGAAGTGTAGCCCTGAATGAGGTCAACAAACCTATTTTTCATATCTTTCATACCCTTTTTGTATGAGACATTTTTTGGGGACAATAAATCTTAACAATTTGTCGTCCGTCCTCAATCCATCACTTCCCTGCAGGTGAGCAGCCTGGTTCTGTACGTGGAGGAAGCCCATAAGCTGCCGGTGAAGTATTTCACCAACCCTTACTGTAACATCTACCTGAACAGCGTGCAGGTGGCTAAGACCCACCCGAGGGAGGGGCAGAACCCCGTCTTCACCGAGGAGTTCATTTTTGAGTGAGTCTGCCAAAATAACACTCCTTTGACTTCCATAAGTGTGTGTGCTTTTCTCCTAATTAAGAGAAGTAAAAACGGCCTTTGCTTGTTTGTTTCAGTGACCTGTCGAGTGAGATCAACAGATTCGAAATTAGCCTGAGCAACAAAACAAAAAAGAGCAAAGAGAGCGACATCTGTAAGCACTTTGGTGAATTTTTATATGTAATCGCCCGACAGAATAGCGGCTCACTCGCCCTTGGGTTTCCCTCCTCTCCTCAATCCCTCCCAGTGTTCATGCGCTGCCAGCTGAACCGTCTGCAGAAGGGCCAGATGATTGATGAGTGGTTCCCCCTCAGCTCCCACGTCCCGCTGAAGGGCATCGAGCCGGGTTCCTTGCGGGTCCGCGCCCGCTACTCCATGGAGAAGATCATGCCCGAAGAGGAGTACAGCGAGTTTAAAGAGGTACGAACTTCTCCCAAATCCTCCACAAAATCCTTTCCTGCTGTCTTTTACTGTCATTTAAAAAAAGGCATTTTGTGGGTGTGTCCTACAGATGATCTTGCAGAAGGAGTTCCATGTCATCTACGCTCTGGCCCACGTGTGCGGTCAGGACCGCACCTTACTGGCCAGCCTCCTCCTGCGGATTTTCAGACACGAAAAGGTCGAAGCCCCGCTACTCAGGACCCTCAACGACAGAGAGATTAACATGGAGGGTACGAAACACACAAGCACGCACGTCCACAAACACACGTTGGAGCGTGTGTGTGATTTATACATTTATCGTGTTATTTGTTGCTTCTACAGTCTGTGAAATCTTCAAACATCTTGCAGTGTGCTGAGGGTAAAAAAACAATATAATAAAGTGTTGCTGCCCAGTCAGGGTCAGGCAGTAACCAGTGCGGTAGTAAAATAAGGATTTTATCAGCCAATTGAAGGAGTTTTGGGATTAACCCATAAGAGCTCCTGGGGGACGTTTTTTTTCGTCCAGACCACTTTTTATTTTCAAGCCATTTTGGCTGAATACAGTTACATTTTTGTAAAGGATATTCATTTTCTCAAATAAGCCTCAAAATGGCTAAACTGCAGACAAACTCTCCCATTAGTTGCCTCAAATTCAATCTTGCTGCTGGTAGTTGACCATTTTAGGCTCAAATAGTAATAATAATTAAGTCCTCCTTGAATTGCATTATATGGATATTATTATTGTATTTTTTTTTTTTCGATTAAAGTACTGTGGATTTGCATAAACAAACTGACATTTAGAAGATTAAAATCAATATTTGATATATATATATTTCAGCATGAAGTTGATTAAAAAGACTGCCTCCTTTAAAGTGGAAAAAAAATAAATAATATATGCTATTTTTAAAGCAGTTTTTAGGGAGATGTTTTTCGTCCTGAGGGAGGATTGAGAACGTTTTTTTCAGGAACTCTTAAGGGTAAATGTTTTATATTCCTCTGTTGTCTGTCAGCAAAGAGGGAGAAACGCAGCTGAGCAATATGTACAAGACAGCCAGTGTATCAGCGTGACAGCAGTATATCACAACAAACGTCCATTTATTTACACTAATACTGAAGGTGTAATAAAGCGACAGCCGGGTTCAAAGTAGCAGGTGCAGGGGTTATTTGGCTGATTTATTGAAGCGTGTTTACGACGCTAACCGGCTGTAATTCGCTCTGTACCTTTAAAAGCACTTGTTTCTTCCGCCAACTCCGGTGGCCGGGTCAGGCCGCCCCGGCTGTCCCACTCGGTACCAGATGGCAGCCTTTTGCCGGTTTGCCAACTGAAAAGATTTAGCCCTTTCATGCTGTCAAAGTGGTTTTTTCTCGCTCTCGCACAGAAAAGACACCTTGTTACCGCAGCCGTTTTCAACGCGAAAAACCCATGTTTTGGTAATGAGGCGCCACGTGCACTCTGCGCTAACCTTCTCCTGTCCGTCTGCCCAGATGAGGCCACGACATTGTTCAGGGCGACCACGTTGGCCAGCACGCTGATGGAGCAGTACATGAAGGCCACGGCCACGCCCTTCGTCCACCACGCTCTGAAGGACACCATTCTGAAAATCATGGAGAGCAAACAGTCCTGCGAGGTAAATCCTTGTTCGCTGCTGCTTCTCTGAGCTCCATGTGTCCCACATATGCTGCCAAAATAAAGTGTCAAAATCCTGGTACACATATTTGAAAATATTCAGAGCTTTAAAGAAAGAAAACAGGGTATTTGTGGGGGCTTGGGAAAGTATAAAATGTTGATAAATCAATTTTGGGGGAAATTAAGTCTTAAAAAGTCTTATCACAACATTATGAGGTCTTACATTTGTGAAGGCATTTTTCTGAATTAGCTGTGAAAAGAGTTTGAGTCCAAAAAACAATTTAAAAGTATGAGTTTAACCGGTAACATTAAAAAAACTATACAATTATAGGAAATTCTGAATTATTTTAATTCTGTTGTATGATAGTGGTCTATATTGTTTATCGTAAACTAAAACTGTAAAGTTAAAGATGTCTCTGATGGAAACGGTTGTTGCTCAAAATGGTGGCGAGGTATTGAAAAATATCAAGGTCTTCAAAAAGTCTTACAAAGGTATTGAAATTAACTTCAAGATTCCCGTATATACCATGAAATATAGCCCCCCCCTCATTTTTTTACTCCATCTACATTAATTATACAATACACAGCTGTTTCAACCATTACTAAAATGTGTTTTCTCGCTTTTCCCAGCTGCACATTTTCAGCTTTCATCTCTGTCTCTCCCTCTGTTTGTTTTAAGTTGAACCCTTCCAAACTGGAAAAGAATGAGGATGTGAACCTGAACCTGGCTCATCTCCTCAACATCCTGTCTGAACTGGTGGAAAAGATCTTCATGGCTGCTGAAATCCTTCCGCCGTAAGAGCACACGCGCGCACACACACGCAGAGCTTTTGTTTCTGCTCTTTTGTCCAGTGCATCAATTGAACCGGTGCACATACAAAAGAGCTGAAAGGGGTCGGTGAAAATGTGGCTGTTTCTCCCCCCCGCAGGACGCTGAGATTCATTTATGGCTGTTTGCAAAAGTCTGTGCAGCAGAAGTGGCCGATGAACAACACCATGCGGACGAGGGTTGTGAGGTAAACAAACACCGGCCTCTTAGAATTTCACCCAGTGTTTGTTATTTAATCGTCTAACGCTGCCCGGCCTTTTCCTCTTCCAGTGGCTTTGTCTTCCTGCGGCTCATCTGTCCGGCCATCCTCAACCCCAGAATGTTCAATATCATTGCCGGTGAGAATCCGCTCACGTGTAAGCTCCCATTTCCACCGCCTCCGTCCTCCGTCCGTGCAACTTTTTCACATCTGATTACCATACTGATATTGCAGCCTTGAGTATTGGCCGATACCGATATCGATCCGATTCAATATCAGCACGAATCATACATACTTTTATTACTTTATTTTTTTTCATGGAATGTTAGAAAAGGCTTGATCAAGGTATATATAAATAGTCAGCAACAGTAGGTATGAGAAAAACGGACCTATGTATTATTAACCAATGGCTACATTTTAACCTTAAACAAAAGAATATTCTACAATTGAATAAAATAGATTAAAAATATATTAAAAGACCCTGAGAAATAGGCAAGGCAAGTTTATTTATAGAGCACAATTCGAACACAAGGTAATTCAAAGTGCTTTAAATAACCTCAACAAATCCAATAAAAGCAAAAAAAATATATTTTAAAGTCGAGAACAGACTGCTTGTAGATTTGTAGATTTATATCGGCCGATTTAATCTGATACTTGTGTGTTTTTTTGCTGATATCGGACCAATATCAATATTGGATCGGGACACTCCTACCGTCTACAGTGTGGAACGGCAGTGGAGCCGATACATTGTGTTCATGGCTGAGGAAAATCATTGTCTGAGACAAAAACAAAAAAACTACTTCCAAAAACTACATTAACGCATCATGTCATTCAGAATCATTTGAAAAAAAGAATCATCAGAGACATGGGTGCTGCCGTGGGGTCACCTGTACACACACACATACACGCACACACACACAGCACCTACGATCAGGCAGTATTTGCGCATGATAGAGGCACAAAACTCTCCACTAAACACACAGGGCTGTTACTGGTCTTGATAGGAACAATCAACTACTTTGCGGTTCTGTTCATACAAACAATGGATCGGAATCCTGTGGAAAATAGCCCGTGTTTCTTGTGCCACAGACCCTCCATCCTCCACTGCAGGCAGGACCCTCACACTGGTGGCAAAGTCTGTGCAGAACCTGGCCAACCTGGTGGAATTTGGTGCCAAGGTAAAGAGCTGCGCCCCTCGGCGAAAACAATAGCAGATTGTTTGTTCTCGTATGTAGCTGCATTGTGAAAAGTGTTTCCATCTGCAAACAGGAGCCCTACATGGAGGGGGTCAATCCTTTCATCAAAAACAATAAGCATAGGATGATCATGTTTCTGGATGAGTTGGGGGTGAGTCACATCAAACATAAGTAATACTACTACTAATACTTCTAATAGTACATGTTATTTTTAGGCACCTTACAAGTAGGAATTACAATAAATGAATACAAGTAATAATAAAAACACTAATTAAAAGGACTAAAATGCATATTCTGTGTAAAACATCCACATGGCAGACTCCATGTTATATTCTGAATTTAAATTTATAGTTACAACCAGTGTTTGTGTTGTTTGCTTTAAGATTGTACATTCCATGATATTCTTTGTTTCTTTGTTTTTAAATTGAAGTCATCACAGAGCATTTTATCCGCTAAACAGTTTTCACTTCCAATTTTAAATGTTTGTTGTCATTTATGTGTTATTTGTGGACGTGTGTCGTTGCCTATCTTGGCCAGGTCACCCTAGTGAAAGAGGTCTTGATCACAATGGGTCTTTCATCTGGTAAAATAAAGGTGAAATAAAAAATTAAAAAATGAAATAAATAAGTGAGTGCCAAGTGAGAAGCTATGATTTTTAAAGCACAATTTAACATACTAAATGACTTTTTCCTAGCATTCAGATTTGGCAGGATGGTTAATAAGACATCCGTCTTTTATGTAACTGACACAAAACACGAATATATTTTCACTTTACTTCCACTTTAAGAGATGTGAATATTGCAGAGCTCGAAGCATTTTGCAAGGATTAGTTGTAGAGAAACACCTCAAACTCCAGGTGAAAATATGTCTGCCAAAACAGTTATTTGCTGCTTCATGTTGTGGTTCATCCTGTGTTTGCAGAACGTCCCCGACCTCCCTGAAGCCACAGAGCACTTTAGGACGGACTTGTCCCGGGACCTGGCCGCGCTGCACGAGGTCTGTGCCACACACTCGGACGAGCTCCGGACGCTCAGCAACGACAGGGGAGTGCAGCAGGTACGACCGGCCCCCCGCCGCCGCCACCGCCAAAACTCCCACTCACACACCCCTCACCTGACGCGTTCCCTCTCTGCAGCACGTGCTGAAAAAGCTGCTGGCCATCACGGAGCTCCTCCAGCAGAAGCAGGCTCAGTATGCCATGTCCAACAGCAACAGGTAGTACTGCACTCCCACCTCCTCCTCCTCCTCCTCCTCCACCTCCACCCCCACCCACCACCACCATCCTCCCATCCTACCGACAAGTCTCCTCCGCCGAGGGTGTGGGGTGGGGGGGGGGGTGCAGCACAGAGGAGACCTAGCATGTTCTACCCTCATCACCATGGCAACCCCCTTCCACCACCACCACCACCCGTCTCATCATGTCCTCCTCCGGTAGTCCCGCCCATCACCCACCCATCTTGTCCCCGTTCGCCACAAGAGAGCTGTGCAACAACCGCCGAATAAAACCGACGCAGTACTGGAATAAACAAACAAAAAAAACTGACTGACAGCCGTATGCACAGGAAAAATACTTCC
>CAESWR010001200.1:9682-28402 GCA_903171835.1 Mullus surmuletus
AAAAAAAAAAATCACAAAACTTCTGTTATCTTGACAAGTGACATCACTGCTGCCAACCAATAGTTCTTCTGTTTGGGAGGAATTTGGAGTTGAGGGTCAGGAAAGTGCATTCCGTATCCTATTTGTGCTGCTGCTGCTTTAGTTTTCAAATTATTTCCTCATTATTGCAAAGCGACTCCGTCCGAGAGCATTACTTTTATAGTATTGTTATTCCATGTCTAACAGGGTTCATCTAACTTCTGCCAGACAATTAAAGCTCAATCAAATGCAGAATCCAATTAATGCTCGTGTTGGCTTCATGAAAAGTGTCGTCATCAAAGATATCCTGCTAAGAGGCAAACGACCGTCACTAAAAGTTTACGATTTAGGTCATAAATGTAAGAAAACAGGTGTCCTCTTCAAACCTCTGACCAATGAAACACTATTTTTGGATGTTAAATTAGCAAAAATATTTCACTTTTCCCAAAATGTTGCTCACCAACAGATCTTAAAATAAAAAGTGGCCCTTGCAAAATGAAATAAAAAATGTGATTTCACGCCGCCGGGATGCTGGCTTCTGTCCCGGAGAATTAGAGACGAGTCCCACAGTGGGACAGTGTGAAGAGCTTTATTTCCCCCATGGGACGAGGAATGCAGGTTGTCAACACACACACAGGGTAACGCTTGAGGTCCGCCCAATTACGCCTTCCCTGTAACAGGCATTCCTCTTATTTAAGAAAAAACTACTTATTATCCACTTAAATCAGCATGTCACAAGATTTAATACTGCTTAAGCACCATCATACCCCCCAAAATAAAGTCATTTTGAAATTAATTGGTGGAGCATGTGAAACTACTGATTTTCATTAGGTCGGGCATTTTCATAGATCAGGAAGCAAATTTTCTTTCCTGTGCTCTGTATACTTTTTGCCCCAAATTAGGAGCACATGTCCTCTAGATTAAAATCACAACAAGGCACCAATTTGTCCTTTACATATTTAAGAAATCAAACCGCCCATGCCGTTATAGGTCTATAAAATCCATCGCTGTTGCCATTGTTTTTATATGGCAACGTTAGTCTCGCAATTATCTTAAACCAAATTTTTGAAATTTTTTGTGTCGCTTATTTTCTTATTTAGCGACTCGTCCAGAGGCACCGGACCAGATGTGCGGGCTTTGATAGCTGCTGTTTATTGTTGTGGTGTGTGACAAGTTACCCCCTTGTCACTGCGATTAAACGCGTCTCTGTCAGCACAGAGGCGACTTCAGAGGCCGTCACATGTACGGAGTTAAGTGCTGACAGGCGGCGGCCCTGTGAGAGACCGTGCCGCGTCCAGCTGCGACCACACACACCTCAGACACACACGCATCGCACACACAGATGCGCATCTTCGTCTGGTTTACTGTCAGAAATGGTTTGGATGAAATGTGGGATTGGGGAAAAAAACATTTATCACGTACGTGGGCGCAAGGATGGAGTGACGGTGTGCTTGTCATTAGAAGGAAAGACCTTGTTTACGCTCGCTCGGCCCAAAATAGGCCAGGAAATTCAGGTGAAGGCCTTTACGACTCATTACCGCAAACAGTCTCGCTCGTTGTATTGGTGCTGGTTTTCTAATGCAAGATTATAATGTTTGCTGGAAAAAAGTACACACACTCTTTCTTCAAGGACGATCTAAAAAAAGCAAGCTAATTCTATACACAAATATGATAAGGCTCGCAAAGGAGCACACAAATTATTGGTACAATATTAGCCAATGATAACAATGAAGAGTTTGTCAGTGTGTTTCCCTTCTCATGAAGAATTCTTGAGGGTCAGAGGGTTGCGAGTCTTAGTTTGGCTCAGGTCAGTCTGTGAGTAGTTGTTCCAACTTCAAAAGCCAATGTTAATAGATGAGATTTGAAACCTGATGTGACCAAATTGTGTACTTTCACGTTTAAGTCAAGAGGTTTTGTAAGAATCTCACGCTACGTTTCAGAATTACCACCATTTTTATATATAGCCCATTGTTTTCAGTGGCTTAGAAGCAAAAATTCTCAATATGTGGTCAGACGAGGTGCTGATGCAAACAAAGCAGGCTATCATTAGGCTCAAAATATGAATCAAACTTATTTAGGATTGGTCGCTTTGGTACGTTTGTGAGAAGGAAGGAATGCACTGGTGAGCTCAGCAACACCAAAAAGTCTACATGACCACAGATGACAACTGAAATGAATGATCCCAGACGTCTCTTCTGGGTTAAGAAAAACCCCTTTACAACGTCGAGCCAGGTCAATAACTCTCACTGAGGTAGACCTCAGCCCACTCGAGCTCGCTTTTCACTTACGGAAGACAAAGCAGATGGGACAAACTGAAGGCGACGGCACTTGGAACATCGCGAGCGAGCATGTAATGTCCTACGCAGCCATTGGAATAATAGTCTACTCGTTTTTAAACATCTACAAAATGAAGAGCCATGTATAAAAATGGCTGCAATTCCCAAATGCAACATGAAAGCCTTTTGTAAACCATTATCCACTTACCAGTATGCTTCTGTTGTCATGCAGAAGGTCAGACGTTCAAAGTCTACTCTAAAAGGCATCATTTATACCGTTTATGGTATATTCACCGTTTGAGAGGTTCAAAAGTGTCCCACTTTAGGAGCTGACGTCTGCAATTCCCTCCACATTCTTGGACTGGGTTTGACTGATAATCTAAGTATGTTGGAGTTGGACCTGTAATGCCTTGAAGGACAAGATCCATGCATGTATCCTGCGGCCTAGTGATGGTTCTCCATTCAAATACTGACAGGAAATGACAAACACATGGTATTACAGAGTACAAAAAACAACAACTTTATTTACAAAACAGACCACTGCCCCCATCCCACAAACCCCTAAATTCTGTGACTATTGTGGAATGCTAAATCCGTGCTTGTGGCTGAGGTTGGGAATTTACAGGACTGAGAAGAACAACACCCAGTCCAAACCTTTGGCGTTCCTCCACCCGCTTATTTAGTCTGAGTTCAACCGAGTCGTTTAATGCCGCAGCATGGCAACACTTCCTCAACAGTGGCTTGAGGGTTAGACTGGGATAGAGGTCGGCTGCCGTTTGGTTCCCAGTTGCAAGTAAGCAATATGCTCGAATGGGCCTGGGGTCGGTGGTACCTTCAAAGATGGGGCGTGGCTGCTGAAGGATGATAAAACCTGTACAGTATTATCCGAGACTTCTGTTTAGGCATGAGAACAAACACAACCAAACCAAAACAAAAATAATCAATACAACACAAACAACTTTCACTTTGCAGAGTTTAACAAAATTCTTTAAAAAAAACCAACCTCTTAACGCTCATCTCAGGCAATTGGTCTTGGTCAAGTAAGTCTTTGGATCCGATTGGCTGGTGGGGGGTTAAACCCAACTGGTTGTCATGCAAGTCAACACAACCCTTGTTAAAGGGTTGTTAGGGTCACCTGTCGCCCCCAAAAAACCCTTGTTACGGGTTGTTAGGGTCACCTGTCGCTCCCAAACACCCATCAGCCAGTCAGAACCAAAGAAGCCTTTCGGACGTTTCGCTCAGCGCTGAGAGATAGCACGACTTTGACGAGTGAGAGCCTTCATGGACACACAAATTCTAAAAGGTGTCATACAAATGTTACAAATATTCCCAGTTTTTCAGCTCTCAGGTGTCCTCAATCAAGACAGCATGACAGAAATCACGACAAAAATGTCCATCTGAGAATCCCTGGACGTTTCCCCTTAGCATTTCATTCAACATTTGTAAATAGAATATCCTCGGGGGTTTACACATGACATATTGAGATTGAACTTGGATGTATGTCGATACTGTTCACACAATCAGGAGTGTGTGAATTCTGTTAGAACATCTGAGTGAATGACTTTGCTTAAAGCAGTGAGTGCTCACGCAGCTGTCTGTGTAAATGGAGGCATTTGATGTGTCACAGTTGGGCGATGTGAAAGGTTGTCACGGGCCAACAAGCTTAAAATATGAGGTGTGTTCATGTTCACACAAAAAACGTGGGTGAACAGACTTTTTTTCCATAAAAAGAGGGAGATTTGACAAAATAATTCTAAACCTATGTCTTCATGTGATCAGGTATGTCTGTCCACAGTCAAAAATACAGAGATCCGTCAAACTCTGTCCCAGGGGGTGGGGATGGGGGCTGCACTGTGGCACAGGAGGATGATTTGTCGATCTGCCCACACTTAGAATGCATAGCGAGTACGAATGTCCTCCAGTTTCTTTGAGACCTCTGGCGGTGTTCTGTCCAGTTCCTCTGCCACGCTTTTCTGCTTGTGAGGGTCCATGCTGTTGAACTGCTCACACAGATCACCGTCAATCACATTCTGTAGAGTGAAACCAGAGAGGACGATGATTAAATAATGACATTTCCATGATGAAATGCACATTTCAAGGATTTTGGACAAGAGATCTCGAAAGTAACCTTGACTGGGAAGTAGTAGGATCTGAAGCTGAGATGGTCTCTGCCGCACAGTGGTGGGAACTCAGAGCGCATGTGCATCTCCAAATGCTGGAAGAAATCATGGTCCTGGAAGGGGATTAGACGAGTTTAAGACTGAGACACTGGGTGTGTTCCAGTATCTGCACCATTGAGTGTGGTAGTAAACGGTTTAGCATGTCCCAATATATAAAGTCTGTCAAATGCAGTACACAAAAAATAATAGAGTATACAACAACATCTGACTGCACTTTACAGTATATAAAACCAGCATGTTTTCTGGTCATTCCGACCCACTTTCTGGGTCTCTGCTATGCCCAGTGATTGGTTAATGCCTGTATCTATACAGTCAATACAATCCATTTTCAGAAAGCTGTTTTTCCTCTTTCGAATTTGTGCTTCAGACTGATGGACAGATAAAGAAGAGCCAAAGTCAAAATAAGTACATGATTGTTGTACCTCATGTGAAGTGAATGGGACCAGTATGCCAATGCCGCCAGACAGGGTGGTGTAGACCAAGGACTCAGAACCTCCGGGGATGAGGGTGGTTTTCTGAAGAGACAGCACCGTCTCTCCTACATGGTAGTTCACGATCACATCGGCCTGAAAATAGAAAGGGAATTAGTCATCTTTGTGTTGTTATATTGTGAAAGTACCCTGAGATAGGGTCCAACACTCCTAATTACCTAATTCAACAAAATGGTTGCTATAACTGCATTTGGAATCTTACAATGCTTCTTGTTTACACAAAGTCAGTGGATGCAGGACCTGGTCATAACTAAAACTGGTCTATAGGGAATAAAGTCTTGTGAACTTGGCAATAGAAGGGTACTGCATATGCACACATGATGTGACATGCACGTTTTAAGGTCACCAGCACAATTCTTTTGCGACCCGAAAAGACCCCTTAAAACAGTGCTTCTGTAAATTGCTCTGGGAAACCCACTTGCAAATCAAGATGGGAGAAGAAAATCAAGATGCAAATCAAGATGGGAAAGAAACCGCTTGGTGGAGGCACTCAAGTCCAAGCAGAGTTTGACAAACTGTATCCGCACGTTAGGAAACTTTTATTAAGTCAGAAGCACATTTCCCTGACGGACAAGGCTTCTTAAGGGACAATAAATTGCTGCTGCCCAAAGTGTATATCTGTCCCACCGTCATTCAAATGTGAAATTACAGGGAGATCAAGAAATTAGATAAAAAAATTACACACATCAGACATGCCAGTTGAAGCCATTTTGGGTCACAAGATGGGCTGTATAGGCATGTATGTTTAAACTATGCAAGGGCGGGCTCCATGCCAAGGTCAAAAAGAAGACAGACGCGGTCACCTTCTACTTAGAGGAAATTGGAGTGGATGGTCAGATCTAATTCAATAACCATCAAAAACTTGCCTTGCAAATAATTAGCGGTGGTAATGAGGATGTACCTCGGACACAAAGGCCGCATTGGGGAGGAAATAAACCTCTGTATTAGTCTGGACAAACTGGGTACATGACATATAGGACACTGATGCCATGAGACCAAGAAAAGAGCGGGCTTAAAATAAGCCTCCCCTTCTAATGGGAGGCCTTTGAAGGAGCCGGGATTTTGATCGACATAAATTGAATCAAGAAAGCAAAGCCAGAACAATGCAACCTTTGTAATAAAAAGTAATGCCTGGATGGGATCTGGCTGATGTGTGCATTACTATTAATAAGTGTTTTCCTCAGAGGGGTCAAACATGGAGGTGTGTCCTTTTGATGCCAATTTGATGCAAATTTGATGCCAATCACTGGAAATAAAATGAATTTGTTCCATCCGCCAGGAAGTGGGGTGAGAGTTGAGGCAAAGGAGATTATACTTGCTGTGCCACAAGATGGACTAAATTTTAAGTAAGTGTGAGTGGTAAGCCTTAGGACAATAAAACCGATGTGTAACTGCAATCAAATTCAAAGAATCTGTGGCAACTACTGTATTTTTTCATGTAGTTGCAGGGGAAAAAACAGTGCAGAGGCATTGTTCAGTGTCATTTTACTGGATTCATTACATATCGACGACGTGTGAATTTTTTCCTGGCGATGGAACATAAGCTCGGATACATAAGACCCAAAGATGGAGATGCACACGGCGATATCTGGGGTTAAAACAGTCAATCCATTCATTTGGCCCCTGTGTTTCCCTGACCTTGATCTTTAGAGTTACATTAATCAAATAAAAGTGGAATGCATGTAATTTAATGTAAGACAGAATTTAGCAAAGCCATGTATGGATAATTAAGTTTATCCAGCCAGATGTGCGCGTGCGTACACACACAAACACACACACACACACACACACAAGACAAGGGCCAACCCAGGCATCAACGCCCACGTCTAAAAACAGACGCAGTACTTTTCCAAAAAATTAAACAGAATTGCCAATCGATGTGCGCATAGGCAGAAATAGCTGACAAACAGTGTCACAAAAACGATGCGGAGCGACTCGCAGCGTCTAAATTGGAGGGACTTTCCCAGCCTATGTGCTACCTCGTCAGTTTCTGACCAGCATTTAAATCTGGGATGAGTGCAGCCATGTTGGAGTTGTGCAAGTGTTGCCACACGCTTGCACTGGCGAGGAGGTCGAACCTGTGGTCGACGGTGTTTGTGCATGTGTCTGGTGTCTGTGTGCGGACGCCGGTTCAGCAGAGGACTGAACTGAGCACAACAATTGTCAATATTTTTTCCCCAAAGTAACTTTTTTTCCCACATAACCACTCAATTGTTTTAAATTATTTTTGTCTCTTTATGCTCCCGGAATGCGGGTTGCTTTTTCAAGTTCAATTTGATATTTTTCTTATTCTTTTAAACCACAAAATTGTCTACGTATTAAGGATAGCTTCCAAAACATTGGGTGTTCCGTCTGTAATTGTTTGTTGTTGTTTAGTTTAATTGTAATGGTTTATTCATTTTAATGTCATTTAATATTTACAATAATTATGCAATTTTATCGGCATTACTAGGGAATGTTTGGGCTGGGTAGGATCGGTGGGGATGGGCAGGTGTTTATGGCGTGGTCGGTAGTTTCAAGAAATGTCAACAAATTTGTTCTGTAAAAAGAGGGACCCACTTGACAGCTCATACACCTGTTGGAATGGCCGTGAAAATGTTCTTAAAAAAAGGCTGTAGGCGAGCTGCAAATAGCTAGCATATCTTTTCTTTCTAAATTTTATTCTGCAATCTTACCTTCTGTGAAGCTCCGTTAAGAAGGCCTCTGTCCCATAAGGCCTTGTTCCCCGTGGGATCCTCGTCCACGTCGTCGCTGGTGTTTGGGGGCAGACGCACCTAAGGAAGTTAAAACGCAAAATGAGGCAGGGATGCAAAATCTATGGTGGCAAAAAAAAAGCAACACTGACAGCCAACCATGTTATGAAGGTTTGTGCTTACATTGTAAACACATTATCTTCACCCGAATATCGATGATGTAATGGATTATACAGTATGTGTGGATGGAGACCAAGACCACATTCTGCCTGAAATTGGGGTTGATGATGACCAATGCAATCCACACACACATACAACCACCCTCCTTGTACTTACAATAGTGATGTTGCCGAACTTGTCCGCCGAGGCCATGGTGTCGTAGTCCAGCAGACAGGCAGTGGTCACCCAGCGGGGGCACGTGTCGTCGGCGAAGATGATGAGCTGGTTCTCGTTGCGCCGGTAGCGGACCCAGAAGAGGCTCTCCTGGACGTCGGACACAATCACGCGCTGGCCGATGGTGTAGATGCCGCTCACCAGGTTGGGAACATGCTAGAAGAAGCAAGAGGGGGTACAAAAAAGTCAACACACCAAAAAGTGCGGCTGTCCTGCTGAGGAAACAAAAACTTTGAATGACTTGTCCTCAATTGCATGTTACCGGAATGCTACGTTTTTGGCTTCACCTTGTTCTCACACTTGCGCAGCAGCTTCTTCTTGCCCATGTCATAGATTCGCAGCAGCTTCCCGACACCCACCAGAGCGCGTCCCTGGAAAGGCGCAATGGCCAGGGGCACATCCTCGACTGGAGTCTGCCAATGAAAAGACAGTTAATAAACCACCCTGTTGATAAGATTGTTCTTAAGCTTATTTCAGTTATGATGAGCATGAGAGTTTTTCCATATACTGCGCTCTAAATTATGACACGTTGAGATGTAACATATACCGAATGGACAAAGTCTTTTAGATCTGGTTCTAATCAGATCACCCTTTTCTGTCTTTAAGACATGTACAACATTGAATTTCAACTCAAAATGTAAAATTTACTTTTTTTAATCTCAGACTCATGGGAAAAGTTTACCTCATGACGGTGGCATTAAATGGACAAATATTTCTCAAACAAGATTACAAAAGTCACAAGTGCTTTTCAATATCTATCTATGCCCAGACATCTCCCTTGATCATCACCATCCTCCAAGCTGTTGATCATCAGGGTCTTGTGATGGGACAGTATGTTTATTTTTAGACGCTCCGCAGCAATCATGAATATCACTGCCCTGATGTCATGTTTACTGTTAATTTCCCATCTGCAGCATCAGCTTAGAGTTAGAAGTGAGAACAAAACAAGTCAAAATTCCACCAATACTTTCCATGGCCAATATGCCCCCTAATAATAACTAAAACACAATTTTAGAATCTGCATTATCCAACTGGGCTAGGAGAGATTGATCAGCAGGGTCTTGTGAGGTACCTTGGCCTGTTTAGTTTTAAATTCAAAATGACTCCAGGGATGGAGCAGGGAAACACTCAAATCAGTGCTGTGCTACTCCCGTGATGCGTGTTTACTATGAAATGTTCACCTTAAGGCTGCCACTCCTTGAAGCTCAAACTTCAAATATCACATCTATATTCATTAAAGAAGACACCATACTATTTCATTGTCTCCCAACCTTTCCATTTGCTTTGTGCCTTTTTTTATGGACGGGGTTGACACACCCTCTGTTGGACCTACATGCGTTTCCTACAGTCTCGCACAATTTCAGAGTACACGCACACCTATATTCTATTCAATTATTTTGAAGTGACGAATTTCCAATTTGTGAGATCAGATGTTCACTTCTTAATTTGATTTTCATGTCAGCACCGGGGGGATTCCCCACAAGCAACATCATTGACATGTGTCTCCACATGTGGCCACATGAGCTGTGTTGTGGTGCAGACATGAATATTCTCAATCCATGAATGACAACAAAACACAACTGTCTGGCTTCGCACCTGCGGTGTGATCCTTCCCACAGACAAAACCGTTTCTGAAAATCCAGTTGAGACTAGACAGAGGCCAAACCCAGAGCATATTTGCATTAACACTGGAGAGCATTATGCAGAGATTAGAGGAATTCCATACCGATTAATAGTTCATTTTGGAAAATTCCTTGTTATCATGTTATTCCTTGGTAACAAGTTCATTAGAGTAATTGAAAAATTCAATGGGTTGACTAAAAAAAACAACTCTGCTCTGCTTTCATAACCACTCCCGTCATTGTTACACGTTATACTGCAAGATTTATGTTTGTTTCCATTTGTGTACTCATGCACTTGTGGATGCATAAGTGTTTCGTGTTTAACCAGACTCATGTAAAATGTCTGGTCTGGTTGAGTGGTTGGGAATTTCCTGTAAAGTGGCTAACAAACGCAGCACAGTGACTCAGTCCCCCGGTTAATCCCCATCAGGTATCAAATGCATGTGGGTGGATTCATCCTGATGGCCTCCACCCCTGCTGGACTTTCAGGGGGGATTGCCTGTGGGATGGTGAGCAGTGCCGGGGGCAGGCACATCTGTTTGACCTCATTTAAACCTCACTTGTGCAATTTGTCAAGATTAAACTGGAAGTCAGTGTCACTGGGACCCACCTTGTGCACAAACTCCAGCTTCTCTCCTCCTCCGACGAGCCGGTACGTGTAAATAAAGCCGCCGCCCACTGATCTGGGGTTGAGAATCATGTCTCTGGCCACACCCACGAGAACGTACCAATCGTCTCCTGCATTTGTGAAGCGGCACACTGCAACACTGGAAAAGGTCGAGAAAAGATGGGTGAGGGAGTGAAAATATTCTTGCTCGCATAACTTCCTTGGGAATCAAAAATATTCAGCCACCATCTACTTTGGATTCATTTCGTTTCATTCACCTAAATGCGGCCTCGTTCTGCTCGAGCTGCACCTGGTCCAGCGTGGAGCCCTGAATGGGGTTGACCAGGCGCACCATGGAGGCCCACTGGCCGGCTCCTGCTTTCGGTGAACCAAAAATGGCCTCTGGGAGATTCTCGTTGAGGAAGGCGGCTGCCATCTCAGCGGCCAGCTCTCTTTCATCTTCACCTGCGGCCTCCACCATTTCCTGCAGAGAAAACATCAAAAAGAGAGCCGGGATGGTTAGCTAGATAGATACCATGGCACACTGAAATGCATGGATGTACCAGATACTCGTAGGCCTAGACGTGATTAATACTTCGACAGCATCTTTATGTGTTGCGAAACTTCTTACCTCTGCCATCTGCTGCTTCCTCTGAGCTTTGGTCGCCTCTGTGTAGGCATTGTGATCAGTCTCGATCAAAACGAGGTTGTTGGTCTCTGGGTGAATGACAAATTTCCTGGGAGTGTACTGCAGAGGGAAGGCCACCTGATTGAAAACGGCACCGAGTTTCTCCAGAGCCAAGATTCTGCCAGACAGAGAAAGTGGTGCAAAAAAGAGAATCGAGTCAGAGAAATAGTGACTTTCAGACCACAAATAAATACTCGTAGATTAAGGGTTTTTTTGGAGCTGTGTGTGTCCATACCTCAGTGTGTTGGTGGAGATTGCCACAATGCCTTCTGGGCACTGCTCAGAAGCAAAGCCAGAGGCGTACTCCAGAGTCTCGTATGACAGCGGCGTCAGATGGAAGCGAGACTGGTACGAGTAGCTGAGCCAGGAGCGGCTGGACATTGCCAGCACCTGTCAGGGACGACAGAGAGAGACGATATTTTAACAACCAGTTCCATTGTTTGTGACAAGTATAGTCATATGATCACGTATGGGTCACATACAGCTTCCTGTCCCTGCATCCTGACTCGGAAGAGCTTGACGGGTCGTGACCCCAGGTAGCGTGTCCTGGTGTCGGAGAGATCACCGGTTACGGGGTCCAGCACGGTCCTCAACAGCACACCGTTCTGACAGGAAGACAAGACAAGCAGGTGTTTTGTAGCAGGATTATGTAAAAACAACTAAACTGATTTTCAAATAATTGAATGGAGGGGGTCGGGCATGGACTGGAAAAGAACATACAGTAGCTTGAACCCGGTAAGATGTTTAGAAATGAATGAGAAATGGTACCTGGAGTCCAATGTTTAGATACAGGAATCCAATGGATCCCTTCTCTCCAAGTTCATCCTGCTTCTCCACCCCTCCCATCTCGACAATACACAAACTCTCTGGCTGAGCTGGAAGCGCCTGCATACTCAACGGCTGAAGGCAATCCTGTGGATAAGCAGACAAATCATATTCATTATATTCAGTCATTCATACTGCAGAAGATTAGTAATAGTAGACTAAAAGTATAATGCACAAAAAATATATATATATATATATGTATCATGTGTCCATACCGAAGGGTCCAGGGAAATAATGCGGACGGTGTTGTCCACCAGTCCCACGGCCAGGAAGCGGGATCGCTGCTCACCAGGAGGAACGTTTGCCAGACTCATGCACACGACATCTGCAGACATCTCCTTCCGCTCTGTGTACTCGTTCAGCTGGCCCGACTAGAGACAAAAAAAAGACATGTCCTTTCTCACCTATGTGTATTTTGAAACCTTGTGATTTGTTTGGCAAACATCAATGTGTAAAGCAAGGCAAGAAATATTTCATAGAGACATCTATGTGCTAATACGAGAGTGACAAGGCAGATTGTGAACATGATACCCACACAATTTCTTGGCATAATGTCAGCATGATTCAGAATCATTGCAAACAGATGTTGTGTTCTTACCGGGTCCATCTCAAAGTAGACCAGCTCTCCTCCTGTCAGGGCGATAACCACTTGCCGCTGGTTCACAGCACAGCGGACGATTGTCTTCTTGCCAGGAGTCTTCCACTCATTCACACGTTTGTCGGCTCTGATGTGGCGAATACCATCTGGGTAAACCTACAGAAAGGAAGCAGGAGACCGTGATCAAGACAAAGTATTGTTTTTTTTATTTTGGCAGAACTTAAAGCGATCGTGGAAATGTGCATGACTTTACATGTAACTTCCACTGAGTGTTTGGACATTTATCTCAGCCACAATACAAAGTGAAAACAGAGTCTCGTAACAAGCTGTGTCTCAACACTTTTACTCGGTTGGTTTGGGGGGAATAAGTGATGACAACTCAATGTTAAAGAAAAGCCTTTCTCTCAGATCATCTGGTTCGGAGCAGACTTTTCAGCGACGCATCAGGGTTTGTGAAATGTATAAAGCAGGACAGCAAACGCAGCTTTTATGTGACTGTGCTACTTACTCTAGCTGTCAACATAGTAGAGAAAAGCGTATAATTCACACACCTGGACCAAGGCATCGTCTCCCAGCAGTGAGCAGGAGAGGGTGGGCGTCGTTCCCAAGAACCCAGAATCCGTCACTTCCTCTACAGTCTCACCGATGGACAGGACCAGGGTAGCGTTGACGAAGGACACAATGATGTAGGCGTCAAACTCATCTAGACAAAAGATGACGAGAGTGCGGGGAGTTGAAACAGGACATTTATCAAATTAGGGGATGCTGGAAATACGACTGAAACCGTCCTCGATAATATTACCTTCTATATGTCTGCGTACTGTCCACACAGCATTGGGGTTACCGGGCAGCTCAGACACAGCCATCTCTGAGACCTGTCGGACACAAATGGGATGTTTAAAAAGAAAAAGAAAAAAACATCGCAATGCGGGAAATTCCTAGAGGAAAAAACACAACACTGATATGGTGTGTTCATGCTGAGATCAGAGAGATAAAAGTACTCTTCAGCTTTAATTCAGAGAAGAGACATGAAAGAACTCATCACTTTTGCAGCTTGCACGGTGGTTGCTCGCCCTTGTTGTTTTTGCAGGATTTGCATTTGTTTTTACCTCCAATCCATGTCTGAGGACCCTCAAAGTAGATCTGGGTCCCCTTCCACAGGCCACATAGAGCTGAGGTGTGTCTTCGTTGGCCAAATCAGCAATCTGTCAAAAGTGGTAGAAATAATCAGAACAAGTGAGACATTTGCTTGATGTTTCCCTTCATTAACACTTGCGTGCTCACAGACACACACACACACACCTGACAAGACATGATCGGTGACAAGTTCTCCTGCTCGTCCACCAGCACCAGGTTCTTGAGTGGGCGGGGCTGGAAGAAGAACGTGTCTCCCTCTTCCAACGGCATTGCAGAGGAGAACTCGGGCTCGTCGTCATCGTCACCCAAGTGGGCGATTTGGTAAAGGTAACTGAAGAAAACAGGATGCAGATGAGCACAGCACAAGAGGAGTGTGGAAGACTCATGTAAATCCGAAAAAATAATTACTTACTGATTTCCAAATTCAGATGATACGAACAAGAAGCCGGTCTTCAGAACACACATGGCCGTTGCCACAGGGATGGTGTCAAAGTACTTCAGCCGGATTTCCGTGACCTTGAAAAACACATGGTCTTCTTGAAAACGTATTTTCTTACTGCAGAAAATTTTAACTAATTGACAAAACACTGTCTTTAAAACTGCACAACTTTATAAACTCAGTGGCAAGTCAGCCTTTTCCATTGTAAAACCATACAAAAACATAAATAAATCATAGATGAGCTGCCAGTGTCCACTGATCTCTCCTCACCATTTCTTCATCTGTTTCCAGGGTAACCTTAAAGATGTCTCCCTGCTCAGTCTGGGCCAGGAAGAAGAACATTGATTTGGTCTTGTGGGTGGCTGAGCAGACAAATATCATGCCACGCTCGGGGTCGTCCAGGTCATTCTGAGGTCAGACAGGAGAGAGAAAAAAAGACAAGACTTTATAACGGCTCAAAAGTGTATGGTTGAAAACTTCAAATCTCTGTACTGGAATTAGGAGGACTCACCCTGCGACGTGGGATTGGACAGCGAATGTCGGGTTGGTCTCCAAAATTCTTGTAGGTGATGTAGTTTTCAGAGCAGATCAGAACTCCACTGGGCCCGTCTGAACCACCAGGAACTAGATTGGCATAAAAGACATTGAATCCATCCATACTCTCCAAAATGAAGCCCACACCAAAGCTGCCATTACTATGCAAACATCGAATATTCTCTGGATAGCACATGCTGAGATCAGAGGTGTTTTATCTTTCTCCACCGTCATTCAGAGAAGAGACATGACAAACTCATCACATCTTCAACATTCACATGTTAATCCATCATTTATTTCCTTACAAAACATGAAACCAATGCGAAACAATGCAACAGACAGGGCATGCTTGTATGCCAGTTTACATTCAATCAATTTACTGAGGACAACTTGAGCATGTGGAGCCACGTTGCTTACCAGTGATGAGGAAATTGCCGTGCTCCTCTAAAGCTTCACTGTACTTGCGGACCACGTGATTCAAGCCGAGGTCCAGCTCATAGAAAGTGAGGGTCTGTTGTGTGTTGGCTGCAGCCTCTCCTGTTGGGTCATTGTCAGCTTCCTGAAAAAGGCAAACACCAACAGTACTGTGACTTAGGTATATGTATAAGGTATCTAATTAAGAAAAGCATCAATTCAGCAGAGGGGATCAGAGATATTCAATCTTTCTCCACTAATAATCAGAGAAGAGACATGAAAAACTCATCATGTGTACAAAACATTGATAGGTGTTGTATACTCAAATGAGTACTATACCTCATAATCCATTTCAAGGCAGGCAAACATTGGATTTTCAAAACCAACATCCACTCCTACGACATGGTAGACCAGTGTGTTTGCTTTGTGGGCCTCCAAGGGAGAAGAGATGGTCAGTCTGGCGGCTGCATCTCTGTTCAGGATGTACACCAACTTCTGTTTCTCTATTGCGCCTGAACAGGACAAAGACAAATACAAAGAGTACGTTTTTAACAAACTCAGAGCATTGGAGTTTGATGCATGTTTGTTCATTTCACTTCACTTCATACCAATCATGACAGCTCTGCCTTTTGGGTCGACAGCCAAGAACTGTCCAGGGACAATGCGCCGGCAACCGCTCTTGCCAAATGTTTCCTGGTGGATCTTCTCAAACATGTTTTTTGATGGATGATATTCCAAGATGACAATGCGACCACTGTCACTTCCAACAACGATGTAATCTAGCAGAACACGTGAAAATAGAAAAATGTGAGTTGGGTGGAGATGAAGAAAGACAGACACTTGTATAGTTCATCAAAAGGTACAAAATCCTTACATGTAAGTAGACCTGAATGCACCAACACTTAGTTTCATACCTTTGGTTCCTCCAGTCAGTCTGAAAGCCATCAGAGACCTCACGATGCCAAACACCTCCACCGTGAGCAGAGTGTGCACTTTTCCTGTGTTGGCATCGGGTCGCAGCAACTCCAAGATCTTCCCTCTGGAGACAACAATCTCTTGCATCTTGGTCCCTGAAACAAAAACAAAAAAAACGGTAAAGTTAGCAAGTCATGGGTCTGTTGGTGACACGTATAGATGTAATCTTCTCAATCTGATCAAACAGGGGAACAAACAAATCGAGAAGAGAAAGCAAACAAACCTGAGAAGTTGCCATGGATGGCGTGGGTGATGCCAGTGGCACGCTGAAGTGTGATGTTGTACAGAAACATGGTTTCCAGGCGGTGGTTTCCCCAAAAAGTAATCCAGGGGCTGCAAACAGGGGGCTTAGACCCTCCTCAAGTCTACGGGAACAGATAAGAACAAACATTTAACAAGTGTTTCTGCAGGGGGACGTTCACACAGTCAAGGAAGTGCCATTTTTGGGGGGGGGGTTTGCTTACTTAATTACTTTCTAAGCTCATTGCAGTGAATCCTAGCATCAGAACAACAACAAAAAGTGTCAAACATCGATTGCTCACCGCTGAATTTAGGAACAGCCTGCAAAGCTAGCCAACACAGCTAGCTTAGCAGGCGGGGGAATTCAGCTTAACAAAAGTATTAGTACTTCAATGTACCAAATACTTGTGTTTAACTTTAATTATAGACTAACGCTCGTTATTTAGAGTTCCTTAAAGGTATCAATTACGCACTAAAACTATGCAAACCGTTAGCTTCGGCTGCTAATCCTGCGCTCAGTCCATTCATACAAAGCGCCACTTTTTCCGGGGCGACATCCGCGGAAAACATGGCGCCTTTCACACACATACAACCTCAGATTATTTACGGTAATAGCGTGTGTTTACATCATATCATATTTACCCGCGGATTAAGAACGATGACTTAGATGTTCAGGTGGATGCACTTTCATTTCACAACTTCCCCGCGACTCCAACGGTGACCCGCCGTTTCAGGGTCCTTCCGCTGCCAAACACAGCGTCACGTGAGGCGGCCGCGGCGATGCCTGTCGGAAAAGGCGGCGCGGTGCTGCAGTGACACTGGATGTCCAGCAGATGTCGACAAAGACCGGATACTTCTCCCATTGCAATTTTGGAGGAACTTTTGTTACAATTTAAGCGGAATTCTTTGTCCTTGTTCTTTATGCACAAAATTATTAACTATTAACATGTTTTATATTAACATCTTTGTCAGTATTTCGAAACGGTTCTAAAGTGACCACAGCTGTATGTCAATTCAAGACAACTGTGACTTTATAAACTATAATTCGGATTTGCATTATTATGCTATTTATTTCTTCTGTTGTTTGAGGTAAAGTATCACATCCATAAACACAAACTACTTAAAATAATTCCCAAATAGCTCCTGCAGCACACCATGCATCTGTCCTCCAGAGCTGCAACAAAAAGTTATTTTTTAACGATGTCATGTCATTTTAAACAGATTAAGTCAATCCGATTCAAATTGTACAATTTATTTGATTTGTTTAGGTGCATTTTGAGTTTCTTTGTGTGTCTTGAACTCCAGTTGTAGTGATTCTATAGAAAACTGGGTGACTCAATTGCTGCTGTCAAGTGTCCGTGTTATCCTATCATATTGAGGTACTTCCTGCCGCTCACCTTCAAAGTAAAAGGAACACATTTGCAGCAGTAACTGGATCGCCATTGGCTCTAAGTAGCGAGTAAATGCAGGGCTTTTGATGACAGTTGTTAATACAAATATTGAATGTAAACATGGAAAGCTATTAAGACGCTGAACTTTGGACTGAGCCTAAATGACCATCAAAAGTGGTGTTCTTCAACTCGCACGCTGAATACAGCATATAGTTTTTTTAAAATTACAACTTGTGGTAAAGGTTATTGTTATATTTATGGTTTGCTGTATATCCTTTCACACTGGTGCACATTTATATGAATATATTTTTATATGTATTTATGTTTTGTTAGAGATGATCGTGTTGTACGTTGTTTATCATGCTCTATACTATCATCTATCTTTATTTAGCTGTGTTTTCTCATGTAAAACCCTACGACCTGCTAAACGGGCCACGTGCTTTTATTGAGAAAGGCCCGCACCGGAAGTCACGGCTTTCCCGCTAGCTTTGCCGCCAGCTTCGCGGGGTCTGAGGAGGACCCGTCCCTCCCAGGAATACACGAAGCGACGCCGCCTCTCGCTGATGAGGGCCGTGCAGGATCCGAGTCCGCCGTCTCCTCACCGTGTCGGCGCCCCCTCGCCCCCCCTCTTCCTCCGGCGGTAGAACCAACCCCCGGGGATGCGGAGCTGCTGCCGTCGATCCTCCACAACATCTGGCGCCTGGACGCCGTCGCCTCGCCGCCTCCAGCGTCCTTTTTCCTCGGCTTTTCTCCGCCGCTCTCGTGTGTTTGCAGCCCGAAAGAGTGAAAAATACACACATTGAGATTCAGACAACGTGAGTGAATGCCGTGAAGGACCCCCAGCCCCCCACCCATCACCACCACCCACCCATCACCACCAGCAGCATCCAGCACCGGTTTGCCGAAGCCAACGCAGATTTCCCGCGGGTGATTGTGTGTCGGAAACAGCTGGCGTAGCAAGGTGAGTCTTTTTAAATACACGTTTTCTGCAGTGTGGCTGAGCTTGTAGTGGTGGTGATGAAGAGGCAGGGGGCTCAGCATCCCCCCCCTCCTCCTCCTCCTCCTTCCTCCGCTTCCTCTTCCTCCAGTGTCTGCTGCTGGTGTCGGAGGCCATCGGCTCCTCGCGGCTCCCTCTGCCCGCCCGCAGGGACACGGAGCCGGGCAGCTGCCTGAGCATGTCCGCCTGATTTACATTTTTT
>CAESWR010001200.1:28851-49471 GCA_903171835.1 Mullus surmuletus
CTGCGATGCTACCCCCTCCACCCCACATTTATCTCCGGGTCTCTCTATTTTCCCCTCCATCAATTTGCCTGGCAGTGTTGCTAAGAGACGACAGCAGTCTGAGGACTGTGAGGGATGGAGGTGGTGGGTGGTGGTGGGCGAGTGGGGGCGCAGCTTCTACTGCTCTGACACAAAGGTGAAGCTCGGGTTGTCTCGTCCTCTTGGTGGTCAAACGGATCCATCTACTAAAATTCACAATTATCACTTTTACTTATCGTTTTATTACTTGTTTGATCAAATATGCTGCCCTTTGCTCCTTTAATTTGCTCGCCCAAGGACAAATAAAGTGTCTGAATCTTAATCTGAAACGGACGACGACTTTTAGACTTCTTTCAAAAAGTTACATTTCAGAAAAAACATTTGGGAGACGGACCCCCCCCCCCCACACCTCCAAGTTGATAAACTTTATTCATAATTAATCACGAGGATAAATCATTTGTGTTTGCAGACAGCTTTCCTTTCCATTAAATTATAATGTCTCGACAGACGCAGGATTTCCTCAGAGTGCTGTTGCAGGAGTTAAGCATCCCGTGCGTTCCAGTCGTGATAAATAATGGCTGTAGATGCGTTTGACGCACGTTGGACTCCTTTTAAAGCGAGAAGCCCTCGGATAAACCTGAAAGGAGAAGTAGCTGATGCTGAGAACATGCGTGCAGATTCTCTGTCAGCTCAGGGAAACCCGCGGCTTAATCACGTCTTACACTCTAAACACCACAGTCTTTGCTGCGCAGTGTCACAGCAAGGGCTGCACAGTTATGGCCAAAATAATAATCAGGATTTTCTTGATCAACATTGACATCATGATTATTGCTCACGATTATTCACTATTCATTTGTGAAAAGAGATATGCACTTTAATAATGCCAAAGCAAGTTTGTGTATCTTATGATGTAGCATAATTGTGACTAAAGAATACCTGAATGCATGAGTTTAGGAACAGTATCTTTATATTCCACATGAATTAGTACATTAACATTTTTCAAAAATAAATATGCTCATATTGTGCAGCCTTCGTCACAGCCTTCCTCTTTGCCCTCTTTTTCTTATCAAGCAGTAAACAAGAGAAATCTCAACAGACTTCAACCCAACAGGTACATACTTGACACCCCTTTTTTATGGAGACCTTTCAGGATCCTGGGATTGATTTATTTTTTATATCGCTTCAGTGACAGGCTATGAGGTTAATTATTTGGAGCGGCCACAGCCTCTGGATCCAGTGCAACGAACAATGCTCCAACTCCCACGCTCGATTGTTCCTGGCTTTAAAAGTGGCTCATACGCTGCCGCAACAAAGCAGGCCAGGCTTGGTAATCACTGGCCAATATAACCACCAAAGCCTCTTTATTCCAGTTCCCAATACACAAACAGACCCCCTTTTTGGGGTATTTATATAACCCAGAGCTCTAATTTGACAGAATTCACCAAAACCAATCTTCTCTGTTAATGTCAGAGATCAACGCTTGAAGGTGTAAGAATTGGCCCATTGTCAAATTGGAAAACGGCCAGTCCACTGATGCCATTTGGACTGTGCCGTCAGTTGCCGCGTTAAAATCCCCCCTTGAATAGAGAAAACACGGGTTTGTTTGCAACATCAAATTGTCTGGAGGCGGTGCAACCACCACCGAGGGCACACTCGAATGCAAACACTATAATGTTGCAATGATGCCTTTGATTGTGTCTGGACAGTCTTCTCATCATTTTAGGGGACCTTGGGATATTTCAAACTAAATAGATAGTTGATATCCACATGTCCGTCACACCCATCAGGCCAGAGATGCACACAAGTCTCATTTTGCAAGTCTAATTTGGCCACGAGTCCAAGTCAAGTCTCAAATCTTTGAGGGGTAAGACCTGCTCAAGTCTCAAGTCTTTGGTCATAATTGGAAACCAAGTCTTTGGTCATAATTGGAAACCAAAACTTATAATAGATGGCACCGGAGCTACCGCACGTAGTCTGCTCGCCGCCATCTGAGGTTGTGGCTGTGCCGTGCGCACCGGATTTACTACGACGTTACCATGACAGCAAGGTGTGTGTGTGCGCGCATGTGTGGGTGTGCGAGACAAAAAGATGTGATGTTCATGGTTTCAACATGTTAATGTGCACAAACAAACTGTAAAGTATGGGTGTAATGCCATAAAGTCAGATTAGTTTTATCAGTATAATCCAGAACGAGCCATTCAAGAGTCTGGAACTGGAGGGTGTGTGTCATTCCGGCTGCCTCATTAATTGAGTGGCAAAGTAATTTTGTTTTTACCAGCTAATCAGCAAATAGAATAATTGAAGCTTTTGCTCGCTGATAGTTTACAAATCTGCATCTGTGCGAACAAAGTCAACACAGCTCAGACTTGACCGAGTGGGGAGGAAACGAGGCGACAGCTGACATGCTAATCACCGAGCCAAGGAGTTAATAATAGGATCCTTACCTTTAAACCGCACTGTTGGTACACACACACACACACACACAGACATGCCTCATTATACGCATTCTAAGAATACTGCGAACAGATTTGAAATGTTTATCCCTTCAGCCGAAAGCCGAGAATTTTGTGCGACCAGTCATGTGCGCCTGTGTCCACTGAGCCGGACTGATATCAACTGTTACACGGCGAGAAACAAACTAAACCCGCTCGCCACAACTGCTTTCTTAAATATATCGGTGGCTTCTGTAATCAGCTACACCGGGGTCCGTCCTCGCTGACTTCAGAAACCTTTGCCAAGTCATCCTGGACGTGTAAACCAGCTCCTCCTGATTCTTCCTGACGTTCATTTTGAAATATGCACGACCATCTGCGCTCAGAGTGGAGAATTTTTGAAGTGCTTTTTTGTTTCAAACCTCCACACTTCATGAAGGATAAGGGCGCCCCCCTCTGCGCGCAAGTTCGGCTGTGACAGCAAATTTATTGCTTAATGAGCCGAGGAAATCACTTGATGTGAATCCAGTTGTAGCGGCGCCTTGAGGTTCGGGGGCCTCCAGTCAAGTGCAGCGTACCGGTCTTGATGAAAGACCAAAGAAGAAAAGAAGAAAAAAAAAGGGTCCGGCTGATTTTACATGCTGGTGGTTATGATGACAGAAGACGTCCTGTCCTGTTTTTTTTTTCTTCCCCTTTCTCTGTACACGCACCAACAAGGATAGCCACACTTAATCCTACCTTTTTAAAAGACTTAGAATTACCGCGTTTGATTCTCTCTCTGACATACACACACACACAGACACACACCATCGTATCATTGTAAACTACTTAACTGTTTGACTCAAAATTAAAACCCACTTAGCGCGTAGCCAAAGAAAGCCCCAAAGTCTCCTGTGTACTGCAGCTATTTATAGAAAATTACTGGAAATCAGTTCAGTCGGATCCTTATTTCTGTTTATCCTCCACTGAAGTCTGTTGGAAATTGTTCCTCGTAAACCCCGAAATATCACCATATCGTAGGTAATTCAATCAGCCAAACAATCCGGTACAAAGGGTAATGGGATTACAATTACTTTTGTTTGTCTTTGTAATCTCACTTATCGGTGGCTTCTGCTGTTGCCAATAAAATAAAGCACAGTTGCACATTTGTGTTTTTACCTAATCTGTGTTTGGTTTTATACACGCTGATCTTGACCAGAATCATGTAGCAAACCAATACAAATGTATACTTTTTTTAATGATCTTCTAAAAGATATCCCTTTTTGTCAATGCGTATAGAAAGCGTTTTCATCGCCATTTGTTGGATCGAGATCTGCTGACAGCGAAGGGCATAATATTTGATTCTAACGATTCTCATCAAACCTTTCAGTGACCCACTGTGTCCTTTGCATCAGGCAAATGTTTTGTATAAAGATCAGACTCGGCGATGTTGATTTGCACTGACGCTTCCCAGTAAAGGGGACAAATCAAGTCTAACCCTGCCAGCAAAATGTGCCGAGCTCCTCTTTGTGTCATCACACGAGGGCCCATCATCTATTTTGACAATATGTCGGTGGGATGACTCTCGGGACGCCATCAAACGTATGTCCTTGCATGTCACACAAATGAACAAGCGCCACCATCAGTCACCCCCATGATTGTCAGATTAGATTTCTGGGCGACCGTGTACCGGTTTGGAATTTGAAGCCAACGTCGTAATGGCATTATGGATCGCCCACCCTGCTCGCACACACCATTCTGACGTCGGAGATGTTGACATTCATCATATCATGATAATAATAGCCAGAGCAAGGGCAGGGACTCAGAAGCTCTTTCAAATCTTGTCTAATAACTCATCATGAAACGCCTCAACTAGGTTAATCTGATACCCAGGGAGCTAACAGTTTGAAAACATAACTGGGTTAGTCTCCTCTCCTCTCGTCTCTTCTCCTTTCCTCCCCTTTCTCCTCACAGGTCACCCTATTGATGCAGCCTCAAAAAAAGGCTTCCAGTCTTTCACAATGGGAGATAAATCAATTGCGCCTCTCAGAAGCGGCATTAACAGAATAAATTAGGCGGCGTTTCCTTTATGTGCCACTGCTGCAAAAAATATTGCCACCGCTGCTTCAGGATTAGGGCGGGCGCTAAAAAATATGTAACGATTTTAGGATGCATTGTTGTAGCCACACATCCCCCTCTGTCGTGAGAAGGCAAGACAACACAATTCATTTGTCTCCAGCTAATCTTTCTGTCTGTATCGCCATGGTAACGGTAATCAATGTAGCAACCTTTCCAAATTTGAATACCCCCTCCCCTTAACTCAGTTTGCTGCTACAGAACTGGAAGACGTATAATGAAGCGGTACAGTTAACATGCAGTGTACAGACAAAGTATGCCATATTTGTATGCGTACTGCATGCAGTACTGCATATTTCATTCATTTGGAACAGAGCTCATGTCTGAGACGATGGAGATTGGAAGGAGCGAGGCGTGGATGTGAATGAAAAAGCCACTCAGCGAGCAGTAATGTCTCAGTGCCCCCATCACTCAAAGCGACCACACCCTTAATTAGGAATCATATAAATCCTCAATGAGATTGGAACCTTTGTAAGAATGTATGGCTTTTTCATTTGTGGAAGATGCTGTAGAGACCAAAGTTGTCACTTCTTGAGGTGACATCATTGGATCTTCAAAGGAATTTTAATCTTTGGCACATTCATTGGCCTCATTCTCCAGATCCTAGAGGTTGGTGCTTGAAAAAGAGACCCTAAAACAACCATAATCACCGCATCTTAAGGAGATATAGGGACATTATAATTTGACAAGACTTTATTCTCTGTTGTCCCGATGTTCACTGATGTTCCCCGTTGTCTTCTGTGATCAGATCTTCGTATGGGCTTATTTGCTCCGTGTTACATCGTAGAGAGAGAGAAGTGCCACTTGTCAGCATGATAAGGAGGGTCTGCAGGAAGCCATTTGAGTCATTTGTCCTCAAATTGCCCTGGAGCAAGAGAAACTACCAATTGCACTGCAAAGACGAGCTGCTTTATGTAATCCGGTGCAATGTCAGGCAGGTGCTGGCAATATGTCACCAAGCTTGTACAAGAAAGCCATTCGGGTGTTATTTTGGGAGATGAAGTGTGACAGCAACCATTCTGTCTGTCCATTGGAGTAGCTGAGGCCAGAGGAAAAATACATCTCACTGGCAAAAGTTGGGCACGCTTATACAACGCAGCCCCTTTTTTGTATTTCGGTGGAGGCATTTGCATGCAAGTCTACCTAACACGTCTCTACACCATAGTGCACCAAACAGCAGCCTGTAGCTCACGCAGCTGTTCCATATCTTCATTTAATGTTGGCGAAGATCAGATTGAGTGCTTTCAAAAGACCATTGACGGAGCCGTTGCTATTTTGGTAACCGCTCCCACAGTCGCAGTCATCGCCAGCACCACAAGAATCCGAGTCTTACCACATCGCTTATGAACACTTTGTTACCAGAAATGCTCATGTCACTGATTTTTCATGCTTTCCTCTACACTATTTTCGAGTTAATCCGACGCATAAAGAATAAGCTGCTGGCTCTGTTCCTCAAGTTTAGAGAAAGAGAGGGTTTTTTTTTCCTTTTCCGTCTCCGTCGGATGACACGGTTCCCAAGGCTGCTGTCTGTCAAGTGCCATTTCATCCGGTAGGTTTCCCATGATCCTTCTTATCTCTTTGTCTCTTCTCACCCTTTCAACTCTCCGCGGAGCAAGGAGAGAGCACCCAAGGGAGGGTGGGGTACAGCGAAGGGATTCGTTTTGCTGACTTTTCAAGAAATACAACTGAGGTCTGGTCTAATCAAGTTGTCCTCAAACTTGAGAGGCAAGACTCCGAACCGGCACTTCACTAACCTGACATTGATTGATACCCCAAATGCTTATCTGTTCATCCAGATTGTGGTATAGTGAAGGGTTTCTAAGGATCCCGTCAAACTTTAAATGGAGCTGCATACTTTTGCCTTCATTTTGTATGCTCCAAGACTTGAATATTCATGTGTCCCTCGTCCCTGTCCAGTCCACCCCCCACCTCCTGCTACTTGCCTGTAGCAAGCGCCCTGCTCACCTTCAGCTCTGCTCATCACACCAACCTCTAATAGTTTTTGTGTTGCTAGCTGCTGCACACAACACAAAGTCAAAGACCGGTTTCTGAAAGTATTTAACATAAAACAAGCGAGCAAATGTGTCCCTGCGATATAAACCAAGCTAGTGTCGCTGCTGCGCATACTCTGGGTCGTCACTGGAGTCACTGCACCAACTATGATTCATACGTTCGTGCATTGGTGTGTAGTTGAGTTATTTTCCATGTTTGTAATCATTTATCTAAATACGACAACTGTTTTTCTGTTATTCATCATCTTATTTGTGCTTTGATTAAGCTATTATATCATTATGGATACTACTACACTAGACACTCTCCTCCATCAACACGGGCCTTTGAGAACTTCCCCAGTGCCCGTGCATCTGCTATGCAAAATATTGACTGCCCTCCAAGTGTGGTTTGGATTTTTTTTTTTTTTTTACCCCGCTCCTTACGTTAATTCTTGGTATTTGCAGGTGTTGATCTAAAGCTGCTTTTCTCCTTCTCTATTTACTGTAGATTTAACTGAGCCGTTTTGTTTGAACTAGTGCAGCTTTCTTGATGCGGCTGATAGAAAAGAGGATTAGTCATAATTGCTGGAAATCCATTCTATGTTTTTAAGGGTTTTTCAGTCTCTTATAAAGTATTTTAGTTGTTTTTCAAACGAGATTTCTCAGTAATACACACTAATTAATGGGCTTTGGAAAGTGCATCAACAATGTTTTTCCACCGCCCCACACGGTTTCCTCAATATACGCACTGTCTTGGCTCATTGGACAGCCAATAGAAGACGAGTCTATGGGGTGAGGCAGTGCCTTAAATTTGAATAATAAAATCTTGAAATCAATTCTAAACTTAATGGGCAGCCGGTACAGTGAAGATAAAATTGGAGTAATGTGTTCATAACTCCTTGTGCCTGAGAGGAGTCTGGCAGCTGCATTTTGCACCACTTGTAAATTGGGACGAGTGTGTTGGAGTACAGGAGAAGAGAGCAGGGCTTTGACAACTTTTAGGTCTTGGGTGGATAGAAGTCTTCTTGCCGTCTGTGTACAATGGCAGATGGAACGTGGACACGCTAATGGTATTACTATAGGGTTGACTGGTAATGGTATGATTACAAGGGCAGAATGTCACATAACACCCTTACAGCCCTGGGATTGACCAAAGCAGCCTTACTTAAGGAGTTTGCTTCAAGGACTAGCTTTTGAAGTCAGTGTCATCCCCCGCCTGCCTGTGTTTGGATGGATGGCTCTGCAGCAGGAGCAGCTGGCAGTGGGCCCCCAGGGCGTAGGACCTCGTCGTCTTCCCCTTTTGTATTCGTCTCGCCTCACTCCTTCGGACGGAGGGCTAATGGAAAGAAAATGAAGGGAGGGCAAGAGTGCAGGGAAAGCCTTGAGACATGGCTAGGAGGGAGATGAGAGTGAAGATAGTGAAGTGACAGGTGCATTCGTCCCCCCGCGATGAAAGTTGCAGGAACATCGTAGGAATACCGTACGTACCATCTGTGCACTTTGTTTCCTGCATCACTCACAGCTACCAGATGCCCAAAAAACTTGAATATAGTTGTATGCATCATTGGACTAATACCACAATACTCCAGAACAAGCTGTTGCACTTTTGCGCTTAATATGAGTGTTTAGAGTTTATTTGTAATTTTATTATGGTAAGAGGAATTGTTTTTTTTTTGCTGACAGATTTTAGCTCACTATCTGTTGAATTATCTTCAGCTCCTGACAGGAAGCACTGACTCTAGCTCAACTTTCTGTGAATTCAAAGAGAGCCTCATAAAAGAGGGCTTTACTTTGTGTATTGTATATTTCCCAATGGAAATATTAAATGTGCTTAAACAAAAGACACCTTCCGTCAATGTCTGTAAACACCTGGTATTTACTTGAGTCACATGTATGAGGAATCAGTATTAGGAGAAATCCGAAGCGTACAACCATCTAAGTTGTCCTAAACTGGACAAGCATGGGTTTGGGGTTGAACCAACGTCCTATTCGACCTCTGTCATTTCAGAGCCTTTTTAGCCCAGCTGGTCTCAGTTGGATGTGTGTTTAGGTTCATCGGATTATCTTAACAAAGTTTTGTTTCATTGTCTAAATAGTCCAAAGATTTCTCCTTCTGATTTCTATCCACTGCCAACACAGCTGAGTGAAGTGAGAGAGGAGCTGAGGGAAATTAGATGCATTTAGATAAATAAGGCTGACAACAAATGCGAGGCGGCGTGGGGCATGGGAGATATGTTTGTGTGAAAAATGTTGGCACGAATGCCATTTGAGAAGGTCATGGGATTGTTTATAAGAGCGGTTTTGTTTCGGGTAACTGAGAGCTGCCAAAAAATGCAAGAATCCACCCTGAAACGGAGAGAAAGGGGAGGCTGAGGAAGACTCTTGCTCACATTTCCCATGATTGACACTGTTAATATGTCCCCTGTCATACCTCACTCAACAAAGCGACCCCTCTGAAACTCGTGATGCATGACAGAGTGGCATTTCTATACAATTTCTGTGAAAATCCGATTTTTACAGGATTTATATAAAGCCCTTGCATGTGGGAATTCTGTAGAATGAAAAAAGACAATAGAGAAGATTAATTGGACATAAAGTGATGAAAGTAGAGGAAAATGAGAACAAGTGGATGATGATAAAGAGGGAGCATGAAGATAGAAACAGGAGAGGCGGTTGTCTTCCACGATGGTCTTGGCATCTACTTTTATTCAGCTGACGGGCAAGACATACTGTAAGTGCGCCCTTTTTTTTCTCTTCACTTCACTTGCAGTGATTTAATAAATGTGATGCGGTGCAATTCAGATTCAGAGTGTAATGGCTCATAAATCCAAAGAGAGACCTGAATGAAGAACGTTTTTCCTTTCACACGTCTCTGCGGTCAAGTATGGATCTCCGCTATCTAGGTTTGACATTTAGACAGGAAAGACAAGGAGAGGGAAGTTACTGCTTGGAGCATAATAGATTTTTATATTTTGCAGGTTTTTCCTGCTCCAGTGGCATCATAATTTAAAGAATGTCTGTTTGCATTTGTTATCGTTCTATCTTGACAGGGTGTGGCGGGTGTGTTGCTGGAAACCCAGCTAGTATGACGTTTTTTTCAGAAGAGTGTTTTTGTTCGATTTCGGTAAAAACTTGTGCCTCCATTAAAAATGTATACCACCCCAGAGAATGTCGCTATGTATCGGTGGATGTTGTGGGTGTCCTTTGCGAAAGGTCTTTTTGAAAAGGTAGTGAAATATAGATTTTAAACTTGATGCCGATGATGCAAATTGTGTAATGCGGCCTCAACAAGCTTTAAATATGTCACCAGCATGGGGCAGTTCTGAAGGCATTACGCAGAACAGCAAGAAAAACTTTCTGAAAGGTAGCACAGAAAATGCGGTGCTCTTCTTGAATATCGGAAGAAAACAAACAATATCAGGCTTTCTGATGCAGCTCTATGAATAAACCCACCCTTCCTTTGGACACGACAGTTAGGTTGCCAATAAATATATATAGGAAAACCCATTATAAAAATATGTGGAACATCAGATCCATTTCAAATATTTATTAATGTTCAGTTTCAGTTTAATGGTTGACTTAGCTGCAGGCCATGGCCCATATTTAGACGTATGCTTAATTAACACAGTGACCACTCTCAGAATAGTTCATGGTCGGTTTGCATTTCCAACATCAAATATATTTCTTAACTCAATTACATCACTCCATTGTGATGAACTGTTGTGGATAGTGGATGTATTCACTTGAAACTTACCATTGTGGGTATAAGTACAAATGTACTGGGTATATGTACCAAACAGTACAACTAATATTGAAAAATGGGTTTCAGTTCTCACTCCATGCCCCAATAATGTCATTCATGTTTTCCCTTCTCTGTGAATAATCGTAGCCTGTATTCATCTTTTAGCTGCCCAACACCTAGTTTGAAAAATCAAAAGATCTCTATAGAACCAACAGCTAAGTTGTTGTTCCTGTTCAGAGCCAATCAGTTTCAAATTTGACAACACATAGAATAATAACAACAAAGCACATGCGTTGAGTTCTTTAGATATGTGTTTTTTCAGTGTCCTACCTAATGATTGTGTCAGAGCCCCGATCAGACCCTTTAGGGTTGAGAATTGACTTACTGTTCTGACCAAAGCATTCTGACATGCAGACGGTCTACATCTCTGATAGATCACACACAGACCGTCTTGCAATTCTCACTAGAGTTCCGCAAACAAAGAGATGTCTGATGTGTTAAACTGGCCACTGGGGAGCAATGGGATCATAAGATAAACCTTTTATCTCTCTCTCTCTCTGCTTTATTTCTTTAGCCTACCTCACATCTAACATTTCACACCCCCTCTCCTTGAGTTTGACTGCATATTAAAACAAATATTCTTAATTCATACCCACATCTGACGAAACTCAAATGGAATAAATGACAAAATAGGTTGACAGCCCAAATTAATATTGTGGGAACTTTTTTCCAGTTGAATATGTAGCTCGAACTATTACCATGGCAATTGGATTTTCCTCTCAGCAAAATGATCTTGGCATTCCCAGCTGTGTTCGCGTTCACGAGATTTTGAAGGATTTAGCATCCACTGTGGTGCAGATTAGACTGCTGTTGTTTTATGATGATCTGTATTGAATTCGGAGTTAGAGATGTGTATCAGACAGGTCTCTCGAATATTCCTTCACCAAACCCACTGGAGAATAAATCAAAAATCCTGGAACCATTAAACCGAGTTGGTCTTAGATAAGAAATATTTCATCTGTCAAACACAGTCAGAGATGCACAAACATAGCAAACAGGACGAACACGTTGCGTTGCACATTGATTTGCCAATTAGGATTGGAGGACTCGCTTCTTACAGTAATTTGGTAATGAGAGAGGCTGTATGACAGTTCCTGAAAGCAGGAATGAAAGAGTCATCATCATTTAGTGGCTTAGAGATATTGGGTTTCTATGGCTACATCCAGTCGCTGCTCTCTAAGGCCTGACTGGGCTGACAATTTATAGAAATGGAGAGTCGATTTCATTGATAAATAACACATTATGCTCTCCTCAAATTGGTTGCTGGGTTTGTCTGTAACCATTTTGTCATCCTCCTATTTTTCGTTTAATGTTTTTCTTTTTTTGCTGATTCGCTCGAGGCGAGCTGTGATTTCTTTCTTTTGGATTTCATGATGGAAGGCATGAGTTACTATGGTTTCATAAAAGTATTTTTCAGTGTAGATACAGAATCTGGACCCCGGCTACATAGTGTGTTTTAAGCACAGAAGTTATTCCAACCAACCAACAATATGACCAATCAGTGCCCCATCTCATATTTGAGTGGGTTTTTTTTTGTTCTCGTACATGTACCCATCCCATTTAGAGTGCGGTGCTCTTATATGGTTTCTCCAAATGTTTATGAATGAAGGTCACAAAAGAAATGTATGAAGCAGGCCATCCATTTCAGACCGTAACCACAGAAATGACTTCACTTTATTGTTTCTGACTCAAAGCAACTGGGGCAGTGAATGAAACAGAAAGATGGGGGCTGAAGGAAGGGGAAGGGTGATGGGACAAAATGACAAATGAGTCGACGGCTGTGTGAGAGTGAGGGAAAAAAACTGGAGGAAAGCAAGAAGAGAAGTGACAGAAGAAAATTACAGGGACCTGTTGGAAAATCGATAAGATCAGCAGCATTGAAAAATGTCTGCGCTTGGAGAACAGACTTCATTAGAGGGAAGGAACAAGATTGGAGAGATGACAGAGGCTTTCGGTGGTGGTGGTGGTGGGGGTAACACTGGGCACTAAACAACCGTAATGACAACATCAATCTCTTATTGTCATAAAACACTGTACCTACTGATTGAACGAGGGGCCTGGGAAGTCATCTGAAATGATGATACCTGGAGGAAATTCTGGGAGAAGAATGCGTTGAGGGGAAGTCGATGATGAGAAAATGACGAGTAAAGTGACTGAACTCCCCAATGCCAAACTAACAGCTGCTTATAACAGATGTTTCTCGTACAGGATTTTTAATGACACCTTATTTTTAATACGTGATAATGGGAGAGAAATATTGGAGAGAGCGGCGAGGGAGAAACACACAGGTCGCTGAACATCCAGGCAGATTATTGGCAGGCCGGCGACGGCACGCTTAGTGACGATTAAGGCGATTAATTAACATTATTAAAGATTGGAATTAAACCTGGAGGGGGTGGTGTATACACACACGCCGATCCGAAACGGTTTTAGAAGAGCAAGAACACGACCTAGCAGTTCGGCCAAGGTCATATCTGCATCCCAAAATATGCTAAACAGAATCCGCCTGTCTATCACAGGGCTAACTACCAGCTGTTCGCTGCTTGGCCAGTCCAATACTGCTAATCCAGCAAGGTCGAGTGCTGCCAAATTAACAAAATCAGACTTAGCGTGACCATTGACACCAACTACATCATAGCGTGTCGGTTGTTTGTTGGCTCTATCATCACTGGCGGCCTTTGAAAGTGGTATTTTTTCTGTTAATCTTAAATCAGATGACCCAGCCGGAAGGTTATGCTTTACTTACTTTTTATAAATCCTGCAGCAACTGAGATATTTAGCACTTTCAAATACACTTCATGCATTATAGATATGATTTCAAAAGTATGAGTGACTCCACACTTTTATATTTCAACTCTCCAAGGCGGCTTTGTTGCATTTGATCCATGTACAAGATTACGGCTTTAAATTCAGTCAAATCTGTAATCTCTCAGCAGATCAGGGAAAAAATGCACAGAGGTCATGATATAATATTTGTCTTTAAAAAAGGCTCTCTAAGTACATTCGGCTGGGAAACTGGCCGTGCTGTGTGATGTGCACGTGACCCGGGCTTTCAACCAGCGAGTTCCACGGGGGTATATTCGCACTTGAGTCATTATTTTGTGCAGTCATCAGAAACCCCCACCCACATAATGCAACGAAAGGGTGAGACTGAGTAGACGGTGCCATAAACAAGAGCACTCAACAGGAGGCGGCGAGAAAAAAAAATAGACCGAAATGTTCCAGCGCTCGTCGAGAGCCGTCATTACGGAGAGAGAAGTCTGACAGGAATGTGTCGGGGGGATAATTTTAAGATGAAAAACCCTCAAATGGCATCAGACTTTTTGAAAGTGCAATTTGCGGGAGTGACAGCTGATCAAGATGGGCCGAAAAAATTGGGATGGAAAATTGAAAGTTGTGTTGCGTTATGAATCCTGCACCCAGAGACACGCGCAGGTGTCGGCGATGATGGGGAAAAAAATTGCCGTCTGTTCTGTAGACTGGCAGCGCGAACATCAAACTTTAATCGTCAATCATCATCAATGCATTATAGATTATCCTCTTGCCTCGCAACAAGCTACAATCGCCATGCAGGAGCGAGCGTTTGTTAAGATGGGAAGCTGCTGTGATAAATCATTCAAAACAGGGTTGCATTGACAGCTCTGTGCACTTTGAAGTGTGTCACAGGGTGTGTGTGTGCGTGCGTGTGTGTGTGTGTGGGGGGGGGGTGTTGCCAAGAGCAGATTTCACCAAAAGCCACCGTACACAAACAAACATCTGCATTCCTTTGTGAGAAAACCCACAACGAAAATCGAGAAAGAACCGTCTCCGTTTGGGTGCTTTCACGGATAAAACCGACCATGAAAGGATAAGAGGTGTGAAGTATCTGATATACTGTTCCTCCGTTTCCCATCTGGTATGGTTGATTATCTACATGTAATGACAGAGCTTTGTGAGTCACATGTACAATGGAAGGCATGCCATGGAGTTGTTGAACCTCATGAGATGTCGAAAATATGACCGTTGTATTTAAAGATGCCAACTCCACTAGACGGAGAGCTCTCGCCAGGGGTAAACAGAGGTTCCCTCAGATTGGACATCTGACACTGTTCCTCTTCTGACATAAAATCATTCAACTATTCATACTTGAACGTGTCAGCGGTGGCTCCTTTCTCACATCAGAAGGCATCGCGTTAAGGCTTTGTCGAATGCAAACGAACGCCCCAAAAAAAGCACCTGGAAATAGAATCTAAAAACATCACCTTTGCAGAAGACGGCGAGGATAGAAAGAGGGAAACGTGTTTCCGTGGCGCTGATTGGATGGGTCAAGGTTGAGGACTGCGGTTCGAGTTGCCGTAACAACCCTGCATCGCTCGCCGGCTTCCTTCGGCGATGAAACAGAAATAAAGTGTTTGGAAGCCAAAAAAGAGAGACGGATTTTCCAGCATGATTCTAAAAGAGGGTTGTGCGCATTCTTTGTACTAAAAGGTTCTGTTTGGAGGCATAAAATGGAGATGGGAGACTTGGGAGGTGATAGAAATACCTGCTTCCACATGTGATTTCCCACTGAATGCAGCATCTGGTGTAAAATCTCCGGCACGTTGAGCGGACAATTAGGGGTAATGGTGCAGCTGCAGCAAACGTGTTTTTTTTCTTTTCCTTTTTTCGGCTTAATCCCGCGGAAAATCGTATAAATTAACTAATATCCACAGACAATCCAAAAGGCAGCAAATCCTCATAATAGGGAAGTTGGCACGAGATCATTTTGGAACGATAATCATCTAAGTATCAGCAAATATGTATTTTGTCTTTTCAATCTCAGGGAAAAAAAACATCATCCGAATCTCCTTAAGCATAAAGTAATTTATCAAATTGTTTTCCCTGAGCATTATCCCCAAAAAACAACAAAAAAAAAAATCCGAGCACATCCCCATAATTGAGCCGTTGGCCCCCCTGTAGAAGCCTTCTGGCGCCGTCGCAGTAAAAACTGCAGGCGCCAGATGTGAAAGGAGTTTGCATGGGAGGTTTATTTTTCTGCTTAGTATTCTCTCCCCGCTTCTCGCTCCATCTACGGCCCGTCGATGTACTCCATCAGTTCCAATTCTGTGCGGTGACATTCTGCGAGGAATTCACACGCAATCGGCAAGTTTGCCGTGGGACACCTAAAATATGCAAAATGAAAAAATGAAATTGTTTTCTGAAAAAAGATGGAAATTTGCATCATGATAAATGTCAATAAACACAGACCAAAAAATTTAAAAACTATTTCATTTGGTTTGCGATGCTTCCAGCCAGGGCATGAAATTACATTGACAAAAATTTTACCAACCTTTGTTTTTAGTTATTTTTTTTTTATTTTTATTTTTTTTTACAGTTTTTGGTTAAAATTTATATTCCGATTATAGATCACAATTATTCATTATTCATTTGAGATAAAGAGTTATGCACTTTAATAATGCCAAATGATTAAGGCCTATGTAGAAAATAAATAGGAACGAAACCTGGAGGATGAGCACGCATTTCAAACGTCAATATATTGGATGTGTATATAATTGTGGCAACAAAATATTGCGATTTCGATGTAAATTCATTGATTCATTTGAAATTCAGTCAGCATATTTCACTCGCCCGCCAATGGCGAGTGACCTAATCGTTTTACTCGCCAAAACATATTTTTACACGCATTTGGTCCTGCTTACAGGAATATATTACAATATCACAAGACTAACAAAAAAGGATTTATAACAAAAATTGACTTCCTAAACAGTATTATTTTACTGTTAGGCTCCTCTTGCAGCAATGTTGCATCAATATCATGGAATTTTTTCACAATTTTTTTTCTTTTCTTGACTTGTCTCCTCAGGTTTTCCATGGAAAAGCGAGTCGGCCTCCGAGACAGACATCCGAGTTCCCAGAAGAACGCGAAAAAACTGCACAGACGCACAAACATGGAGTGAACGTCCGAACCCGGAAGTGCTGATTTGTGCCTTAGAAGTCGTGACGGCGGCTAACGTGTGTGTGCAGGTGAGTCGAGCAGCCGTGTAAAGTCCACACGCGTAGGGACGGACGGACGGACAGACATACATCCCACCATCAGATTACAGTTTAGCAGATTAGAATTTAACTGCAGTCACCTCCAACTCGCAAGGCCCCTAAAACGTATGCAGCTCGCCAAAAACACACACACACACACACGCACACACACACACACACACACACACACACACACACACAGACAGGCCCAGCTGTAGAACACAATTAAATCAACCGAACTGGCAGACGGTGCGCAGCCCAAGCTTAACACCAAACACACATCAAACCGCGCACACACAGTCACACGCCGCGGGCCGCAGGACAGATGCTGCCCCCGCCCTTCCCGCCAGCGTCCTCTCAAAGCCAGCTGGAGTGAAGATGAGATTTGGGGGTTGATTGGTTTTGTCTTTTTTTTTTTTTTTTTTTCCATCGCACCCTCGCCGCACCGCTCCATCCGCCGCCACCGCCGCCGCTGGTACCGCCGTTGTCTTCATCCCATCGGACAATCCACCCGCGATTCTTTGATTGCTTCTCCCAGAGATATTTTTCCCCCGCTTTGATCTGTGCTTTACGGGAACAGAGCGACACAGTTTAAGGATTTCTTGATTTTTATGAGTGTGTGTGTGTGTGTCCACGTTGGGATTTGTCAGCCAACGTTGATATTATACCACTCAAACCGGGTAGAACCCTTTGCGTGCGCTGCCGACATCAGGATTTTACTTTTGTCATTAGAATTTCATTATTCACCACAAAGAGCTTAAACCTATTTTAACTTTTTTTTTGTTCTTCTTTTTTTTTCCTCCCAACTTGACAGTGAAAGTGAAAACCCACCCTCTTGTGGCTCTCGGTGCCTTTTGTGAAACGGGCGGACAAGGGACGGGAAAATATCTGGAGACGGAGAAGGAGTGAGAGGACTTGGGAAAAAAAGACGCAGAAAACAAGACGGATAGAGGAGGAAAAAGAGTTTGACTTGAGACGTGATGGAACGCTCTCCGGGCCAGACCTCCCCCCCTTCGCCGCCCCTCCTCCTCCTCCTCCCCTCGCCCCTCCCTCCCTCCCTCAACTAGTCTGCCAGCTTCTCTCTGGCTCCATCGCATCAGTGCAACAAGAGACACAGCGGAGAAAGCGGCGTGCTTTGCCGGAGTGCGCAGATGGCAGAGACAGAGGCGAGCGCGACCCGCAGCATCCGAGGACCCCCAGACTCCGCCGAAGATGGTTGCTAAGACGGAGGGGAGGAAAAGAGAGAGGTGGACTTAAAAGACGGCAGAGGGAAGTTGTGAAGAAAGGGCTCGGGGTTGATCAAAGCAGGCGCGGCTGAAGGATCCCTCTACCTGTCAGGCTGCAGCTTCAGTGTGTGTGTGTGTGTGTGTGTGTAGGAGATAGATTCCTGCGGGAGGGAGCCGGAGTGCGCCGCTTGACCGCGAGACGGATCGACTCTGACACGTTTGCCAGTGGGTGGGTGGTCCCGCGGTTCCACGGTGCTGGTCGGAGGGGTGCGGAGGGAGGGGGTCGCGCCAATCACGCCGCCCAGGCTTTGGCGGTCATCGCGCTCAGGCGGAGGGGGGCTGGGGACAGTGGCAGGCCCAGGGGTCGGGGCATGGCCATGGGGGGGCCGCATCCCATCCTCCACCTTGCACAGGGACAGGCGCTGGGGCTGGGGGTTCTGGGGCGGGGGCCCGTTCAGGGGGGCTCCGAGGCTCTCCGAGCTCCGGCCCTGGTTGAACGGAGGGGCGGCGGCGGCAGCGGGTGGAGGTAGCGGTGGGGGCGGCGGGGGCAGCGGCGGGGCAGGGGGCGGGGCGGAGAAAGGCGGGCGGGTGAGGTGCTCCAGGCGGGTGTGGGTCCTCCTGGCCTCGCTGGTCCTCGTCTTCCTCACCTCGCTCTTCTTCTCCGTCTCGCTGCGTGGGAGCATCAGCCTCAACTACCTGGAGCCGCCCGGCTGGGAGGAGTCGCGGCGGGTGAAGCTGGTGCCGAACTACGCCGGCGCGCACCGCCTCTCGCCCTCCGAGGCCCAGCTGCAGAGGACGTGCGCGTGCCCCCGCTGCGTGGGAGACCCCGGCATCTCCGACTGGTTCGACGAGAACTACGACCCCGACGTCTCGCCCGTGTGGACCCGAGACAACATCCAGCTGCCCTCTGATGTCTACTACTGGTGGGTGGTAAGTAACACCGCTCTGACTCCACATCTGGAACACATGTGCTTCGATACATCTGAGAATTTACTTCAATCAATTCCCTACAGGTGCATCTCAATAAATTAGAATATCATAGAAAAGGTTATTAATGTCAGTTATTCAATACAAAAAGTGAAACTAATACATTATATAGATCTCTCACACATAGAATGAAACATTTCACATCTTAATTTATTTAATTTCTTATGGCTTAGATTTAATGAAGACCTAAAATTCAGTGTCTCAAACATTACAAAAGACCAATTTAAAAAATGTATATCTATATGCACTCAATACTTGGTTGGGGATTTTGGACTCGAACTACTGGAAATTGACTTGTTCATGATATTCTAATTTATTGAGATGCACCTTTACATTTCATAATAATAATTATAATAATGACAATAATGTTATTTCTTAGTGCATTTAATAACACACAAGGTCACTTTACAGAAAAAACTCAATAATCACCAATAAATAAAACAGTAGAAAAATATAAGACCGTGATCAATATAACGTGTCAACGGGCTCCAAGAGTATTTTTTTTGGTTTCCTTTTTGTTTTTGTTTTTTTCGACATAGCTAATCTTAATTCAGCTTGCAATTCAGCTCCATTTTTGAATGTCTGGGTTGGGAAACTATTATTGATTTCCTCATTACACTCTGGAATAGGAAACAAATAAGTGTATCTCCCTCAATTTCCCAAATTATTCCTATTATGGGTGGCGTTATAAATCAATATTAAGCCACACATTTATTTTTTGTGGAATAGTGTTGCACAAAAACAATGATTAGTTGAATATTAAGCATAAAAACATGGAAATATCAGTATCACCGGTTGAGACAAAGTGTTTCTCTCTTCAGTGAGATTAAAAAAGATGCATGTGTTTAGTATGTATTAGATTGGATATAAGATTAGTTGACGTCCCATGATTTACCCAGAAGTCTTTGCAAAGGTGATTTAATGCCTACTCTTGCGATAGAACCGTTCTGCTGAACACTCTTCTTTTTCCTCCTCTGGTTATAAACTCTCTAAACTACCTTGCTGTTAATTAAAATCACACACACACATCCTTTAATTAGAACGGGCAGTCTGTTACCAGGGCGATATAAGTTTTGCCGGAACACCGACATAGGATGAGTGGGAACATCATTATCACAGATCCCTCTCCATCCTCTCCATCCTCTTCATCCTCCCCTGACAGTGGGCCAACCAATCCCCCTCCACCCAGCGCGACATGCTTGCGAGACCTCCCTGCCAGACGTATGTTGTCAGCGTGTTTTGTACACAGTCGCAGCATTACCGGGTCGCAACCCCCCCCCCTCCCCTCCCGCCCCTCCGCCCCCGCTGCCGCAATGTCTGAAAACCGACAAATGTGTGCGGAGCCGAGGAAACAGTAACCACTTGAGCTTCAGCGGTCCCGCATTCTGTAAAAAGTGTGCTGAAAATGGCTCAGAAATATAGTTAAAGGGGGAATTGGTAGCTCAAGAACGGGAGAGTAAAGGTGTAAATCACCGCTGGTTTATCAAGAAAACATCATAAATCAAAGCTTGGGAAATGAATCTCTTTTACAGCTTTACCACAAGCAGTAGAAACGAAAAAGATATGAATGAAAATGTTGCAAACCAAGCTAAAATTTTAATTCACAAAGAAAAAGTCAGTCGCTCTTGTTGTGCATCTGTCTGCATTTCTCACATTTCTTTACACACGAATCCCCTTTTTGGTGTGTTTTCATGTCAGTTTGAGGAACGAGACTCTTTATCACACGTTAAGTGAAGCAAAATTTGTTGATCTTAAATTTCTGAATTGTAACTCCTGGTAGTGCAAGTGCAGGTTTACAAATCAGTCCATAAAGCCGTGTCAGTAGTAGCACCACTCCACTGAGCCTGCTTAATATTTTCAATCCATATGATGTCCTGAAATTGTCATCTTTTACCTCATGCAGGACATGTGATAATGTATTTTAAAATGTATAGTCAATAAGTCAATATAAGGCCTTTAAGAAGATGCCGGGAAAAAGAAAAAAACGTTGCTAAGACGTCCCTGGAGGTACAGAACTGACGTCAAAGTCCAGAAAAG